>OX183130.1:16631225-16807072 GCA_945261195.1 Cryptosula pallasiana | reverse complement strand
AACTTACTAGTGATAGGTGCACCAACCGTTTATTAATAGTATTTTTAGCAGTATCAAGAAGAGTAAAACTAGCAGTACATGTAGTAGTAGTAGTAGTAGTAGCAATGTTAACAGTATGAGCCGATTCAGTAATAAGCACTTGCGACTGGTGTACAAATTCACTTGGGTTGACAAGTATAAAAACAAACAATTGATTACACCAAAAGTTTCTCAAATTTAATTTTCATGGACTTTTCAATATTCACTCAACCGTCAAAAGAGACTTCCATAACAATTGGTTCCGGCAGTAAATAGCCGGAGAGACCAGACATGGGAGAATAAGTATTGAGATACCAAAATACCTGCACTGTAATTGTTGAGTGTTTCGGGTACACAATAAAAAAGCTGAAATTGTTGCAATGAACAAAAGAAAGATGCATTTACACATTTTTGCTGCACTGAAATGCTTGATTATTGCCAACAATACAATAATAATAATTGGTATTACAACTAATAATATGAAAATATTATGGATTTTAGACAATTTCAATAATGACAGCTTGAAATATCGTTATTAATTAATAATAATTATCTTAATTAATAAATTAGTATTATTTTGATGCTAACCATAATGACAAATAAATGAGGATTCATTGGTTCAATTTTTTAGATCGTTGTCAATCGGTGAATTGTTTTATCAATTAATGGCAATGATCATTGAAAAAAGTACCGACAATTATGGTATTACAACTAATAACCCATAATAATAATTACTAATTTATAGAGATCAGCTGCGCTTTCTGATATAGCCGAATAAACGTGTTAACACAGCATTGACTGTTATTATTTAAGGTTGGTTGTTGATACCTAGCTGTGGATCTTTGGTACATTCCAAGAGTGAAGATACTTTAGGAATCAAAAACTCCCGAGTTGCAGTTGCTCAGGCGTTATAGTGAACGCATTTACACAGTTTCTGCCAGTCACAGAACATTTTATTTGCAAAGTACCCTGACTATTTCAAAATTGTGTGTACTGTACAGAACCAACCTTTCAAATTTATGGCTGTTACTTTGCATAGGTTGACCAAGATATTGAATATTTAAGGGCTGAAGCAACTTGATAAATAGAGAAATGACGGTTGATCAGATGTATTGCTGACACCCACACAAAAATACATGCGTAGCCAGAGAGCGATGTGATGAATAAACTTGTATTAAGAAATTATTTTCTGTGTACAACTCTGAACTTGGAATAATTGAAAATAATGGCAGTCTACAAAAACCTATTCTATTAATAATAAAAAATCCTGTTCCTATTCCAACCAAAAACCTAAGGAAAAATCATAACGAAAAATTGTATACATATTTGTTGCTGCTGTATAGTAAATGATAATGGCAAATAGTTTATGATTAATTAGAAAATGTATAAATGATATTAGGTGAACAACAAGGCATGGGCAGGGTGCTAAATAATTCTAACAAGACACAGAATTATAAAATGACAACAGAAAATATGGTATATTATCTCAAATTATTTTTCATATGACAAACAAGCCTTCTGATAATTTTTGTTATCATAATGAAACATATTCAGGTATAGCGACAGCTTTTAATTTGTTCATAGTATGAGGTATCCAAAAAAATAATAACCATAATGAAATGATTAAGAGCATCAAAGAGACTGTCAGTATCACTCTAATTATTTAGTTTTCAATTACTTTAAAGTGCAAAAAAAGAGATCTGACACAGCCCTTAGATAGTAGAAAATGAGCAGTGGCAACTAACTCTTTTGATTAAAACCATCAACGGAATTACATGTTTGCATTGCATCTTGCAAAGCAATTGTATAGGAATGATCCATGATGAAATAAGAAGCGTCGTTAGGGTTGCCTGAGAGGCACAGCTCAAACAAACAGGCAAACAAGCAAAGTTAAATTAATATGCAGTTAAAACAAAGTGTGTGATGAATGACAATTAATGAATGCTGTAAAGTATGGTAGAAGGCCTGAATAATAGCATTGATTGGCAGGAATAATATTTAGTCAGTTTATGTAGGTATGTAGTTGTCATTATCTATAAATACAATACGACAAAATGACATTATAATTTTTTTTATTAAGTATTAAATAAACAAAATATTTATTTATGATAAATTTTTATATTGAATGAATGCTAACCATTCAGTGTTGTCTCTTGCTACTTGTTGCTGTTAATCATAAAAAACTATCACAACTTATTAAATAGCAAAATAATAATGAAATTTGACTTTACTTTTAGAAATTATTAATATAACTCAAACTTATTAATAAATAGCAAAAATTATTAATAAATATCGTAATAAATAATAACTTCTATTGTCATTCAAAGCAAACTACTCCAACATTGGTGATTGTAATATCTACTGATTAATAATGGTTGTTTTTCAATTTTTATTTATGGACTACAGTAACCTTTGAGGGTATAACTATACTGCCAAGTTTTATAACAATGCAAATAATAATTGTATTAATAATACTTTTATTGAAAATAAAAAAAACAGGGGGAAGAATAAGTACAACAGTGATAGTTTAACTTCGATGGACTCTGTGAAATCCAATGTATATATGTAATAATAATGGTAATATTAATAAACATAAGCTACAAAAAAGAATCAAATGGAACAAGCACCTGAAGCCTAAGCAGACTGATAGTAAAGGGTTCAACTAGATCGTTTTGACATGATTATGAAAACAAGGTAATCGACCCATTATTATACTGAGTTGAAAGAGAAGAATCATAAGACTGTAAATAAAATAGATCCCAAGGCAATGAAAATAATCAGCAATCATGATGCTAAAAGCTTGTGCTAACCAAACTTTTCTTTGATTTTTGAAAAAAAATTAGGGCAGCCATGAAAGTCACTAGGGCGTGCCGCCCCTCCTGACCATCTGGAGAGCGCTCTGGCAGACGAGTGATAATAATCATGACGGATGAATATTACTCAGACATGTAGATGATAAGATACACATTAATATACCATAACTTTTTCTTTAGCTAGTGTACTGAAAGAAATTGTGATTACAAATTATTATCATCGATTGTATTGCTTTTATTAAACCAGGAGCATACATTTATGTGGGTCATTTCTGATAAATTGCAACACAAACAAGAGTTTTAAAACAATTAAAAATGCTTCTATTGACACCAAATCGCATTTTCATGAATAATAAAATGCCTTCTTTGTAAGTATACCAATTCTATTCCAGTCAGTTTGAACCAGCTATCATGACCTTGGACCTACTGATGATCATTTGACACCAAATGTAAACTTTATGATTCCTGTTTGCAAAGTGTCTCACAAGGGTGAGCGTATCCTCTTGAATCAGTTATCTTGTTGTTTCTTTGGATGCAAGCTAGCAAAAGTTACCTTTGATCCCCTTTAAGCAACATGACAACTAAGTTGAGTCGAGTAAGATAACTTTATAGGGTGGAACAGGACTGTCGAGGTCAACTTAGTCACTTTTGAATCACTCAAGTTACAAGTAATCGTTTAATTTGAACTATTTTTTTGAGCATACAGTTCCTTTTGCCAGTGCCAGCTCGATAGTGAGCGACGTGAACATGGTACAGAAAATAATAAAATATAATAGAGAAAAAATGTTGTTTTATCAGTTGACAATAAAAGGTGTTATTTCCATTGAGTTTTATAGAAAAAGTTGCTTACTGATTATAATGATAAGAAATATTATAATCAATAATAATTAACAATTATGACTAATAATAATATTAACAATTCTTATTGTGGTCATTAATAATAATAACTATAACGTAGCTCAGACATGAAAGTTTTTAAAACATCTTTTCTGGGTTTCTAAGAATAGCATCGAAATGTAAGGCAATACCTGTTTGTTGTAATGGGATCAAAAGTTTGAGCATCACAGTGTTCTAAATCACATGAGAATAAAGTTAAAAAAATGCTACAGTAAATTCTGTTACTTCATTTCATGAAATGCTGGAAACTCAGGGAGGCAAATTAATTGAGCATAAAAACAAGTGACAGGCTTTGCTTAATTACTGTGTAGTACTGAAAATCGTAAAGAAACATTGTCACATAGTATTAATTGTATTTCCTCAATTTGCATGACTAAATATATGTCAGTGGACGACGCTGATGAAAAAGAATGGTACAGCTACAGAGAGATTTTTTTCTACTGACCACATATATATTTTTTTACTTAATAACTAAATTACTGTTAAACTGTGCTATAATTATAATAATCAGTACTTTTCAAACATTTGTTGGTTCTGTTGTATGTCAGTCACCGGATATAAAACATAAATTATGTTATCAAAACACACAAAATGTATCGATTTATTACAAAGACCTACATGATTGAGTATTTTCACAACATGCTTGAATAACAAATTTTTGAATCAGTGAAAACCGGACAGCTGTGTGCACCATTGTCAAATAAGTCCAAGATAACCCTTCAGCCTAAAAAAAATCAGTCAGGCATATGCGAGTTGCCTCACAGTGAATGTGAATCCTTGGAAGAAATCTAGTGGTTTGGAACAAACCGTGAAATTATCTTAGAAAAGAATGCTATTGGTGAGTTTTAGATACAACAACTTTTCACATTAAAAAAATCAATGATACAGCAATAATATAATCAAAACTTTTCGGAAATAATTAACTTGAAATCTTCGGCAATTTCTCAAGGTGCGGAAAAAGAATAGTTTTATGAACACTTCAGATATTAATTGCCAGTTCACGATTTAAGCCTTAGAGTTAGTTGAATGTAAAACTGATGTGCTCTAGTATTAGCTAGTCAATGCAGTTTCAGTGTCTACTCATTTTGAGTCCCAAGTTATTTGAAATATTCTGACCGTAAGTTTAGAAAAAAAGTCAAACTCTCATTCTAAACATCCATACGAAAAGACTTTCCATGTTTTTGCTCCGGGATGAGAATACCTATTTAATTGTTAATAAGGATGGTATGTATTTATTATCCAAAGCAAGAAAAATTATGATTTTTATCAACCAGAAATAATAATAACAATACTCGCAACAGTCATTGATATTATTATTATTATTATTCATGAGTTGATGATGTTGTTAGTGATAAAAATAGTAGGCCTAACAGTCGGATCAATGTGGGATTATTATAATAAAAACAACATCGGAAGGCAGTATGTACTCAGAAAGGGCATCACTTTGATAAACTAACATAAATCGCCTGATCAGCGTCTAATTACAGCAACTATTGACTGGTAAAAACTAAAAATATTAATATCCATGGATCATACCAAATTACTCGTTATTAATATTATAATAAGTGATTATGACCATTTTAACAACTGCGAAAGCAAATAAATTACCGTGAAGCATTGAAAATTATAACAATCTAGCGTGGCACCAACAACCCTTGTTAGACAAATTAATTACTCGGCTGGATATGATAGTAAATTGATGGGGTTTGAAACTAAATTTAACTGTAATAACTAATAAAAAGTTGAAAACAAAAATAGGAGATCATTCACGCATTACTATGGCGGGGCAACTGAGATGTAGCAATAATTGTTTGCACCTGAAGCTACTGCGGGGCACGATTTCAATCGATAGCGATGGCAATGAATGCATAAGTTTTGGACATTCTTCGAACATTGTTTATTTTCAACGAGATGATGCGCGTTTGCCTTTTTATTAGCAGACGTATTAATGTATCTGTTGTAATTCATATATAAAACTGAAGTTCTTTTCACACGCTTTTCAGTTATGCATAGTATATTAGTACTTGTATATGTAAAAAATAATAAATTTTGTTCAAAAAACAGCTGCCACCACGTTTTGTTTGGATGCATCCCTGATGAGTTTTCTACTACTGGTTCTAGCTATGAATTCTTGCAAAAAATACTTGAAATAATACTATGCTAAAAATTTGCATGTTTCAATTTATATTTAAATGACCCTTGTAGTACAAAACAGAACAACTAAAGCTACGTTCACACTATACGATTCTCGGCCATGCGATTATCTGGAGGAATCGGGAGTTGCTCTCCCGATTATTTAGAAGAATTCACACTTTTGATTTTTTGTGCCCGATATTGTATGGCCTTGACATGTTGTCAAGATACCGCATTTAATTGATAATTACAGAACATTATTATTAATGATTATTATTAATAATATAGCTAATATTATCAGATATTTAAATAAATTATACCATTTCTTCACTCATCAATAATAAGAAATTAATTACAAATAATAATAATAATAAATAATGGTAAGTAGTATACTCAATTAATTATAATGAATAATAAATAAATGATAACTTTTTTCAATGCAATTATTTATTATAATCATGGCGCTGGTTCTTGTTTTTTATTTATATTGACAATGGTTAGTATACCCACCTTAATATTCTGCTAGTAAACAAGATTTGCAGTTGATCAGGGAAATATTAAAAATAGTTTAAAATTGGTTAAAATAATAATTATCAAGCAGCTGCAAGTTTATTGAAAAGCATTAAATTGAAACGCTGTGATGTGGATGTTGATTGGCTAGACAGGCCGATAGTCGTACAGAGAACCATCACTGCCCGATGAAAAAAAATCTGCCACCGATTGTAAAATCGTTAAGATTTTACTGTTCACACTTGCGAGCCGATTTTTTGCTCTTCCCACTCGGCCGAGAATTGCATAGTGTGAACGTAGCTTTAGGCAGTGTAATCAAAACCATCATTATTTGTAAACAAAAAATGTCTTAATTATCAAAAATGGAGCAATATTCAAAATGCAACATGATAAATAACAATGTAATCTTGATGATAATAACAAAAAATACTACGTTATTCTGTGTTATAGCTAGTTCAAGAGCGTCATGGGTGCAAGATGAGATGGGCAAAACCATTCCTAAAAATATATACTTAAACATTAGCCAATTTTTTATGAGGAAAAAGCAGTTTGTTTACTATCTTTTGAGCAAAGCCCAGAGAAATAGAAAACACATTGCATTATGTAGCTAAAAGTATAACTAAAAATGATCGTAAACTTTTTTTCTCATGCAACTACAAACTTTAAGTGAGAATTCGAATAATACATTGTTTATAGTAGTGTGACTTACTCATTTTGATTTTGTGAATCTTTTTCAAAAACGACACAGTAATTTTTTTGCAGTAGGCATTTGTGCATTAGCCATGTCACAAGCAATGTTTATTATATTAGCATAACTGCAAAGGCTAGGACGGAGGACAATTATTTTTTTCATCTTATTGCTACCACTAACAGTTACCATTAACAATTTTAGCACCAAATTCTAATTTATCTCTGGAATAACCTTTGGTTTATGCCTGACCAATTTTAATATTATACCAGTTAGACCAACAGCATTATTGTAACGCAACTAATGTTGGGAAACTAATAATCATAGAGCAGCATGCTGAACCATATTGTGTTAATACTAATAAGTGTTACTTGAATCAAATTATTATTACCAGAACAACTACTATTCATCATCCGTCATTATGACTAATAACGATGATTATTAATAACAACAACTGGTGATAAAAGTACTTGTCTATGACAAATTTTAATGTTATTAGGATAGTTTTGCAATCAGCCCGCTATGTGATCCAGCTGCTGCTGTTTCAGCTTTCATAAGAAATACAGAACTGGTTAGCAAATGGAAAAAGTTCATTGACCATAACTTTTATAACATGTGATTGTGTATACGAGTGAGTGAACATAGCTAGTTACCTGGAAATCTGACAGCTGCCGATGCACTTTTTCGACTAAAAGCAATATCTAAAACTTGTTCTGATAAAGTGTTAGAGTGGTGACATGGGAAAGTTACGTGTCATTGTATTAACAAGAAATTACTCTACAGACTAGAATTATCTAAAACATCACAGACTAACATGAAGGAAGTTGTGCACTAACACAGTAACTAGGATTAAAAAATGTTTAACTGAATGATAATTATCAAAACTTACTAAGGATCAGCTGTAATATTTATTTAGTGTTGTTTTACTATTTTTACAGCAATAGTAAGAAAACAGCGCTAAACAATTTAATTTTATATTAATAATAATTATAATACTACAATGATCATAAACACTAGGAGGTGTAATATTAATAAAACAACAATACTGAATAACTACAATATTACTTATAACATTATTATAAACATTTATAACATTGTATTTAATAGTACTGTTTAGGATAAACAGTAGTAAAAGTCAATTTTATCTCGAAGACCTGACTGTAGCTTTTAAAATTTGTTATGATTATAATTATTATTATTAAAACCATTCTCCATCATCATTCACTGATGATAATAGTAAATAACCAAATTCTTTTTAATCTACTATTAGTACTACTTTCTGGTGATAATTCCCCCATTCATTACCATAATAATTATTAATAAAATTTTAGCTAATAAGTAACAATATTATTTATTATTGATACTTATTATAATTAATTATTATTATTATAATAGTAATTGTTATTAACTAGTTAGCTTCTATTTGTTGTAACTAAAACAACACACTACACGGTATTTACTGTGTGTGTTTGTAGTGTGTCGTTTTACTTACAACAGATAATCATAATAGAAGCTAACTAATTAATAACAATTATTTATTATCTTTTGAAAGTTTGTTGGTATAGTCAGTGACAGTCATATATATCATAATTATTATGATATATATGACTGTCACTGACTGTCACTATACCAACAAACTTTCAAAATAATAATTATAATAATAAATATTTAATTAATAATCATTATCAAAACAATAAAAATAATAACAAAATAATAATAATAATAGGATCGATCAGTAGCAACTGATCGTCGCCACTACGATTCAGTGCTCACATCAACCCAACTGCCATAAAAGATAAGTCATTATGCCAGGCAATGCATGTTCAGAGTGGGAACATGAAGATATTTTCTTTCACCTTTTCGTTTTCTTGACTGGTTTGCGTTAAAACATAATAAACTGTGGCTAGCTAGACTAGCTTTAAGACCGAGTTGCATAGAATCTGCAATGAGGAGGCGGTAGGTGGAATGCCGTAAACCAATAAATTTCTTAGAGCCTAGGCTAAACTCAGAGAAGACAATCCCACAACAAATACTTGAAATATGTTTGAAAAGACAACTCTCAACTCAAACATCAACTAAAGTAATGGACAAATCAGGCCGGTTACCGTAATAAAAAAAAACATTCTAACTTCTAATTTAAATTTAAACTGCTGACTTGAAAATTGAAACGTTTAATAAATAATTTATTTTTTTAAAAGTTTCATTCTGTCTCACTTGCTACTCGAAAATGATGTTGTTGTCAGCAGAGTTAGAATCTCAGGCTACTCTTATAAATAACTGAGGAGTGCAAATGTGAGAGGCCGTGGCGATGCACCCAGCACCCTGGAAATAAGAAAACAGTGTTGTCAAACTCACAGTCTAGTAAGCTTAGTCGTATAGAGGTGGTCACTATTGTACGACTACAGAATCCCTACTGCTTGATTCTACTCTGGCCCTGTGCAGTCCTATACTCTGCGGGATGCACTGAAAATTGCATAAAAGTTTTGTGGTAAGGTATTATAAAACTGAGGATATATTAGAATGGAAGTGCAGAGCGACTGTGACCTGATCGATGCCAGTTGGAGTGCTATAGCAAACGAGCGATGGTTGTCAAGCAAGTGATGAAGGTATAACCAGGATCCTTTCCTGATGAGCCAAGCCAGACGAGTGCAAGACTCGCAGCTGATAAAGATCCAAGTTAAGGAATACCGATCAAGGACTTTTGACGACACCATTTCCATTCATTAAACAGTTACGACAACTTGTGTGACTTTTTCAGCAATGTCTCCAGTGCGCCTGCAAATATATTATATATGTTTGTAGTCTAACGCTGTTGTGGTTATATTTCTAATGTCACTGCTTGTTATTGACCAATCATTGTAGAATAGTTTTAGCCAATCGTTGATGTATAATTTCAACTGTAGTGTTTTTCTATATAAGTGAGGCAGATCGCGCACTGCCACAGATTTTGATTAGCTTTTGGTATCACTCTTGGGCATGTAGTTAGTGGGATCTAATCACAGCGAGACTTTATTGTACACTTGAGAACTTTAACTATGTCGCAGGTTTTCCATTTTCTCGTAGATAATATACTATTATCAATCTGAAACTATTCTTATTAGTGTGGCTGGTTTGCCTGTAACACTAGGTTTGACATAGACCACGTTGCTTGTGCAGCTAAGTTTGCATACCTTGTTTAACCGGATCTGTCTGCTAGTACGGATCTCTTGTAACAAAGTACTATTGCTACCGTATCAGTAATGCCTGTTGTTGAAGTCTATTAGAATTGTTATATCTGAGAAAGAATATTATTCCGTGTTGAGCACTGTTGATAGAGCCTGTAAGTACAACTATATACCATAAAGGGTATTGTTGCCGTATTGACCACATTATAATTGAGATAAACTGCCTTGCACTGAGAGCCACGCTACCAATCGATTTACAATCTACAATTGCCATATTGTCTCTACTTGTAATGCGGGCTACTCTCTACAGTGTCCGTAAAGATTCTCGAGACCACAACAAAACTCTTTGCAATATATAGAGCCTATTTAAGACTTTTGATAATAATATTAAATATAGATGGACAAATAATTTAAAAGTTTCCTATCAAAGTTGTCAGTAGTAATAAGGGAGCAGATCTCTGACATAAGTGGAGCAGTTTTGTGAGGTTCATCTCCCAGATTTACTGCAACCTTGCTCCCCTGTTGATATGCGCCCTCTGATCACTTTTTTTTATTCCTTTTTCACTTTTGGCACACGGGTTCCCTACGTTATTTTTTTATGGATCGTTTATATTGGGATTTTTATGGCAATTTAATCATGCTTTTGTTGCTGACATGATAATCTAAAATCAAAAGTGAAAAAGCTACTAGTAAATGATAATAAACATCAACGCAATAAGGTGATAATAATTAATTAAAGAACCATGCCAGCGATAGATAGGGTCTTTTGTGTGACAAAAACATAATATTAGAAAATGTTTATTAGATACGGAACAGTTTATTGCGTAGTAGCGCTTCAAGAAGGAGCTACAAAAACTGATCGATACGCCACACAGTTTATGAAGTAGTAGCGCTTCAAGAAGGAGCTACAAAAACTGATTGCTGCACAACAAACAATTGCTGACAAGCAAAGGAGTTTCATGCAGATTGGTAGAGGTAGTTTTTTAGACGTTATAATCACCCAGATTGCACAGGTTTTAATATCAATAAGAAATGACTCTTCAGCCTTTAAAATATACTCGACGTACTTTTCTTAAACCAGAAGAGGAGTATGCTAGTCCGATGGAAAAGGTCAGTGATGCTAATCAATGGTCCAAGACAAATTTGCATCATCATTGTATGACAACTCGACAAAAGACAAAATCTTGAGAGATATGGAGAAAATCCAGAATATTTTGTTTGAAATGGCAATGGAAATCAAAAACGATTTGTTCGACTACAAAAAGTCAGATGGAAATTTTCAACGCACAGAAAACTATTGAAGCGATGTGGGAAAGATTAGGGGAGAGTACAAACAACCAAAGAGCTGGAGCTCTGCTAAACAACCCAAACTCTCACCATCATCACCGTTTGCTAGAAAAACAGTTGACGATGATAGTGATAAAGAATTGGGGAGAATGATTCATCGATTGGAAGAGTTTAAAAAGAAAGTATCCGACATGACAGCCAGCAAAGACAATCAAGCGTTAGGTGTAAAAATGTTGTACCGCTTGAGAGACTCTGGGAAATACAATCCCGAAAATGACGAGATAAAACTCAAGGGGAGACGGCTAAGCACTGAGCTTTTAAAAAATTTGTTGCGCGATGCACTAACTGATAAAGACTCGATAAGATCAACAAAAGATAACTACAACAGATTTAGAAGTCTTTTCACCACTCAAGGAATCACAACTTTCAGGATATCCTCATGAAAAACTTATCTTAGTTACTAACTTGTTAGCTAGCGGAAAAAAACACATTTTCCGCTCAGAAACCTTGATACATATTATAAAGGCTTTCCATGCAAGGACAATCAGTACAGCTTTAGCTATATAAGAACCACTGTTTTTACACAGAAAGCATCCACTTTAACAACAGTGACTGAAGGAGCGACATCTACTACAGCATTTGCTACAACTACAAAGAGGATTCTCAGAAATAAGGTAAGAATAAATAAGTAATTGCTTGAATCTAGTTAAAAAACATTAGGAACAGGTTCTTTTTGAAGTTCAGCAATAAGATAAGAATTAATAAATAATTATTCAACTCTAGTTTGAAAATAATTGCAATCTTAAATATTTAGTTTTTTTTAGTGTCTCCGCTAGTAAAAAATAATTATTTATCCTACCTTAAAACAGAGACTCCTCCTAGCAGTAGTAGATGCTGTAGTAGCTGCTATTCCTTCAGTCACTGCTGTTGAAGTAGATGCTTTCTGTGTAAAAACAATGGGATATTGAAGATGGGAGATGATGGTTCTTCATCCATCGATTGACTTTTATCGTTTTGACTATTCATTCTGAAAAAGATAAACTCTGGTTCTTCATACATCGATTGGCTTTTATCAACTTGACTATTCATTCCGAAAAAGATAAAATAAAAATGTGAGTTATTGATTCTTATTTCTTTGTAATTAATACACAATCCATAGCACGGTGAGTTGAGTTTCTCAGCTAGTAAAAAATAATTATTTAGTGTTTCTTACCTTATTACAGAAAATCCTTCTAGTAGTTGTGGTAGATGGTGTAGTAGACGCTGTTCCTTCAGTCACTGTTGTTGAAATGGATGCTTTCTGTGTAAAAGCGTTGGTTTTTAAATAGCTAAAGTTGCACCGATTGACATGAGCTAAATCCAATGAAAAGTCACGCGCGAAAAACCTTTTACAACATATAAAAAATTGGTTTGGTCATCTGCGCGAAAAATTAGTTATATAGCATAAAGATCTTTCGTGTGAAAAAATTTTTTTTTTGCCCGAATGAAACAACAGTCTCTGTCTGAAAAAAACACACTATTTGTGCAAAAAAAAAACAACAATCTTTCCGCAAAAATTTTTTATATATTGTACAGGATTTTGGGTGATGCGGTAGCTATACACCTGTACAACTCCCCACAATCACAATGCAACTTTAAGTGGCTGCTTCGGCCCTTTCTGTATGTCAGTCGGTGCTAAATGGTCGACTTGTCTGTGCCGAATATCGGGTGAGTTAGAAATGCTTGGCGCCGTACATCGACTAGCGAGAATACGCAGCAAGGATCGAATTGACCGATTGCTTTCCACCAAGTTTCTACTACACTGATAGTCGGTAATGCAAGTTGTAGTCTGTATTCTGTGCTCTCGCTTGCGTTATCTACTGTAGTCTGAGTAGTAGTTAACAATCATCTGAGAGTCAAGGGTGCTCTGATTTTATTAGATACTGACAAACATTTAAATAGAAAAATGGGGACAAAGAAACTGTACGCCCCGCCTTGTGTTACTACACAACGTTGTACAATTTATATCGTAGAACTTAAGAAATAAGTTGTAATTAATTATAAAATATATAATTATATATACTAAAAATATCTCAAATATATATAACGTGCTAAAAATATATGAGGGTAATGTATGTAGTGTTACGTTGTAACAATTGTTCGTAATGGCGTCCCCTACACACTTCCCCCCATTGGCAATACTAGGCCAATAATAGAACTGGGGTATGACATAGAACATTGTTACGGTCAGGACGTTCGACGTCTATGGTGAATTCTTTTCCTTCTTAATCTTCTCTTTCAACTCTTACACTCCTTATTAGGGCTTCCTGGTACTTTTCCACTCCTTGTTAGGGCATCCATCAGCTTGCTCTGCTGGTTCATGTACTCCTCTCATTCACTTTCTGATGCGGGCATCCAGTCCCATAGACCACAGGCTATCTGATCCAACTTCTTTGTATCCTGGCCCGGGGTAGCTGAACTGGGGTAGATAGGGGGTAACCCGAAGTAGGTTCTATATGATGTATAGGGTCTATACCGGGTCTATACAGGGTCGGGGTCGTTGGTATCTATTTTCGTGGGGGAAGTTGTATCGAGGCAGAAGGGGAAGGGGTCAGGGGGTTATGTCTGACTGGTTAGTCGACAGGACAGTGGGTTGAGGGGTCTAGGGGGGGGGGGGAAGGGGGGTTGACTGTATCATGCAAATCTCTCACAATATCTATTGTTTACTTTGGTGGTGAAAGATAAATATTGACGGATATTCTTTTCATACTGTGATTAAAGTTTTTGGAATGTCCTGAAATGGACTCATGTTGGACATCTAGTTTTACTCAACATTGAGCAAAATAGAAAACATTTCACCAGAAAGGATAATAAAAACATGAAATTCAAGATGTTGTACCCACAAAAACTACACCCATAAAACTTTTACATTGGTTGACCACATCACCAGTTTTCTTATAGGCATTTATATCTCCCTGTTCTCTGAAACAGAAATACAGTTGATTTGCTTGCCAGTTCCTAAAGTAACAATAAATAAGTATGAGGTATTACCTGTTTACTTGATCCTATAAATTGCTGATTATGGCGAAATTTGGTTTTCTCAAATGTATACCAAAATTCCACAATAATTATTAATCACTGAAACACACAATTACCTATGAATATCTGCACTCAAGGGAACAGAAAATGTTTGTTGACTTGTAAATAAATCAATCATATCTGATCCACTAGATACATAACCCATTATGATATAATATACAATAACTTTACTAGACTGTTATATATAATCAGTTGTGTTGTATCTTCTAGCAGTTCAAGATGTGATATACTTCTGTAGAATACTGTGTACTCATTTATATACAGTCTCTTTGTAGGTGTTTCCTGCAGATTATCCATTATATTATCAATAAACTATGTGACTTCATAATGTTTCAGAGCTAGTTTTTGTAGTTAATTAATAGCAGGAAAAGCAAAATCTCTTCGTTTTTGTTACAACACAAGTCATTGAACATCCATTTTGTGACTATGTCGTATAAGACTAAATTTCTTACTCAACCTTGTTTTCATGAATGGCAATCTGTGTTCTTCCTGACAACTTTCTTATCTTTTCATAGGCCATGTATGTGTATAAGGGTAGGAAAGGAGAAAGAGTTGTCAAACTCACGGGGTCCTGTACGCACAACTCTGGGTGACTGGTTGCTGCATAGACAGAGACACTGGGGGGTTGGGGGAAAGGCTGTTAGTACAGAGGGTGAGGGGTGTAGGTATTGGAATTGATGTGCACACAATTTCTCCACACATGTACACGTCTTCGCCCCTCAATGACACTGAGATTGATAAAACATGACATGATTTAAAAAAAAAAGGTATTATGTTTCATCTGTGAAAAATCCTGTCTTGAGCGCAGAAAAAAATCGATAATTCCATTAACAATGACAATAGAACTAACTAAGTTTTATAGGTAATGTGGTTAATGAAGCCTTCTCTACCACAGACTAAAGGACTCTTAGAAATTCTCTGTTGTATAACAACCGATGGTTGAGTGATTAGATCAATGGATGTTGGTCATATAAGTCATGCATGCTTTTGTTGAAGTGTGTCATCGCTTTCAGGATTGAGTATCCGGTCCTTAGTTGACTTCCTGGGTCACTGAGTAGGTTAAAGGATACATCAAGTTGATCTATGTAAGAGCACTCTGTTGGTTCAACACCACATGGCTACACTGCTGGTTTTAACATTAGAGGATTGCACATCCAGTGCAGACAATAACAATAATATACCTTTGGTTTTTTTAGAGATCATAGTGGAAGAACTCAAGTGTTGTCATCGACCTCGTTTTGCTTTTGCATGCATAGTTGTTTCGCCAAAATTAGAGCATCAGTTTTAATCATTAAATTGGCTTACAAAACATTTTCTCTTGACCATGTTTTAACGTCATGAAAAGCTATCTACAAGTTTAATGTACTGCTGTGTTTTGACAGATAAAAGATTTTTACTCTGTTGGCAATGGCAACCAAATAAAAGTGCACACCTGCCTAGATAAAAAAAAGTTGCATCGAGTCACAAAGGTTATTGATGACATCACAGATAATCTGCAGGAAACACCTACAAAGAGACTGTATAAATGATTACTCAGTATTCTACAGAAGTATATCACATCTTGAACTGCTAGAAGATACAACACAACTGAATATATATAACAGTCTAGTAAAGTTATTGTATAATAAATCATAATGGGTTATGTCTCTAGTGGATCAGATATGATTGATCTATTTACAAGTCAGCAAACATTTACTGTACCTTTTACTACAGATATTATCAGGTAAATATTGTTATATGTGTTTCTGTGATGAATGGTTATCTGTAAGCCAAGATTGTTTCATTTCTCATGTCTCTTTGGAAAACTAAAGTTTTGAGAGAGTTTAGTTTTGCAGTAAACAATAACAGCACTTGGTAATATGAAGCTCATAGTCAATATTTCAGCACGAAATATATAGATTTCTCGTTTTTCTATTCTAGAGAGCCTGTAGATACACAAGAAAGTACACAGACAACTGATGAATACAACCAATTTACAACTTCTCTGTGGGTGGTTATTGGTGAGTAGAGCTGATTCATTTGCCAGTTTTGCAACTTTTTTATTTGTTGTGAAAATTAAATCAGCACTTTAATTCATTGCATTTTGAAATATAGACCGAACATAAAGAGAGAAATGTGTACAGTTTCTGTATAGTAATTTGCGTATTGATTGCTATCATTGCTATTTTTATACGTCATCTAAACATTATATTTTAGACTTTGACATCAACTCATCTACAGAAGCTAAAGCAAACATGGAATATTGAGCTGTATCAATATATGGATGAACTATAACTTGTTACCACATCAACACCTAAAGCAACTTGTGTTATATTCCCTGTGATATAAGTTTATACTTTGCATGCATTAAAAGTCAATTGGATTTTTCTAATAGAAATACATAATAATATATAAAGTTATATAACACTCTAGTTTGCAGTGTTTCAGTTGCGTTAGTAACGCCGATAAATCCCAACAGAATCCAAAGTTAATTTACACCTACATAGTTCATGTACACAGTTTAGATATGAAAAACTTGGAAATAAACGAAATGTGTTTAACCACAATTTACATTATCTCTACATGGAATACAAAGCTTACATTTATAGTGTGCTTAAAATCCTTTACTTGTTTGTCTTGGCAAAAATATTTGCATATCGATCTTCTTCAATTTTCTTTTAGTAGAAAATGATTCTTTTTGTAAAACAAATGTAGTTTTTGGTGTGACAGTTCATTAAATTTTTATACAGCTGATTACAAACTGTCTTTTGTAAATCTTTTGTCCATGTAAAAAGACGCTTGTGAGAAGCTCAGAAAAAAAAATTATACAATAAACCAAGATCACCAAGAGTAATACAATTGAAACTCCAGTGTTCCGGAATAAGAAATTTTTAAAATTAGGATTCATAAGAGGGTTTTTAGTTTGTTTTGAATGTACGCTGACATATACCAGTGCCTCTCTCTACTCTCACTAAATACTAAGACTCAGACATGTACTAGTACCTCTCTCTACTCTCTCTAAATACTAGGACTCAGACATATACTAGTGCCTCTCTCTGCTCTCTCTAGATACTAAGACTCAGACATATACCAGTACCTCCCTCTACTATCTCTAAATACTAAGACTCAGACATATACCAGTGTCTCTCTCTACTCTCTCTAAATACTAAGACTCAGACATATACCAGTGCCTCTCTCTACTCTCACTAAATACTAAGACTCAGACATATACCAGTGTCTCTCTCTACTCTCACTAAATACTAAGACTCAGACATATACCAGTGTCTCTCTCTACTCTCTCTAAATACTAAGACTCAGACATATACCAGTGCCTCTCTCTACTCTCACTAAATACTAGGACTCAGACATATACCAGTGTCTCTCTCTACTCTCTCTAAATACTAAGACTCAGACATATACCAGTGCCTCTCTCTACTCTCACTAAATACTAGGACTCAGACATATACCAGTGTCTCTCTCTACTCTCTCTAAATACTAAGACTCAGACATATACCAGTGCCTCTCTCTACTCTCACTAAATACTAGGACTCAGACATATACCAATGCCTCTCTCTACTCTCACTAAATACTAAGATTCAGACATATACCAGTGCCTCTCTCTACTCTCTCTAAATACTAAGACTCAGACATATACCAGTGCCTCTCTCTACTCTCACTAAATACTAAGACTCAGACATATACCAGTGCCTCTCTCTACTCTCACTAAATACTAAGACTCAGACATATACCAGTGTCTCTCTCTACTCTCACTAAATACTAAGACTCAGACATATACCAGTGTCTCTCTCTACTCTCTCTAAATACTAAGACTCAGACATATACCAGTGCCTCTCTCTACTCTCACTAAATACTAGGACTCAGACATATACCAGTGTCTCTCTCTACTCTCTCTAAATACTAAGACTCAGACATATACCAGTGCCTCTCTCTACTCTCACTAAATACTAGGACTCAGACATATACCAATGCCTCTCTCTACTCTCACTAAATACTAAGACTCAGACATATACCAGTGCCTCTCTCTACTCTCTCTAAATACTAAGACTCAGACATATACCAGTGCCTCTCTCTACTCTCACTAAATACTAGGACTCAGACATATACCAGTGCTTCTCTCTACTCTCACTAGATACTAAGACTCAGACATATACCAGTGCCTCTCTCTACTCTCTCTAAATACTAAGACTCAGACATATACCAGTGTCTCTCTCTACTCTCTCTAAATACTAAGACTCAGACATATACCAGTGTCTCTCTCTACTCTCTCTAAATACTAAGACTCAGACATATACCAGTGTCTCTCTCTACTCTCTCTAAATACTAAGACTCAGACATATACCAGTGCCTCTCTCTACTCTCACTAAATACTAAGACTCAGACATATACCACTGCCTCTCTCTACTCTCACTAAATACTAGGACTCAGACATATACCAATGCCTCTCTCTACTCTCTCTAAATACTAAGACTCAGGCATATACCAGTGCCTCTGTCTACTCTCTCTCTAAATACTAAGACTCAGAAGACCTCACTTTGGCCTTTGCTTGAAACAGTCAATACCACCACTGATGTAGCTTCTGGTCACATCTTTGAGGCAGAACCTCACATGCAAAACTGCTTAGCACATTTGGTTTAGAAGTGGCTGTATTTCATCTACTGGCAATACATACAATTAGGGTAGTTTGGTGCCACAACATCTAATGAATAGATGCGATGTTACAAAAATGACTCACTAGCGTGTATGCATTGAATGGTTGAAGTGTTGTCCACCTCTTGAGTTAAGAACAGACAACCCCAAAAGAGTGGTTTTGAGAAAAAGCCACCCTCCAAAATCCACTATGGATTGCATAGATTTTCATCCAGGCAAGAACAAACTGAACTAATCGATTCTCAAGAAGAAACAGTAGCTAGCTGGTAGCTGAGTGAGTAGATAAAGGGTTCGTTAAGGTGGTGGTGTCGGTTTGATCTTTCACCTTTGGGTCCAAAAACCCACTTTTTAGGACCAAAACACATCTCCCAAAATGTACGTTTAAACTAAAAATATGTATACTCTGTTTCTTGCTATTTTAGCCTCATCCAATAAGATTTTGTTTACCTAAGATATCAGATCTCCAGAAAGTTTTTAGTCCGGAGATCAACAAAATTTGATAATACTTATGAAAACCGTTTTCACAAAAATATTTTTCTTGCGACGGTTAATGCTTTTCTTAACACGGTTTTTATGACGCTAATGCGAAGTATTTGCGAGTGAGATAAGGCTTTGTATGTATTATAAGCACATGCATGCAATCTTTGTTTTTGTTATCATCTAATGGTTATAAAATTGTTACACTCCAGCAAAACAGTCACACTCAAATGATAAAATGACTTGCAGAATTAAATTTAGTAGTGAATTTTACTTTTGCTATAAAATGGAGAGTAATGAAAATGACATATCAGCAAAATTTTCCAATCGACTTAGAAAATTGGGGTTTACTGATATAGATGGTTGGGTATATTGCGGCGGAAAACCATCCGTGTCAGCTTATCATTGTTTTAGTAATGTGTTCAAACTTACTCCTGATATTGTATCGGTTATAACTCATTGTGTTTGTGGGCAACCAATAATAAATAGTTTTTATATAAATAGTAAAAAATATATATTAGTTTTAGGATCTGATTGTATAAAAATGTTTTTGCCAAAAGGATTAAATAAAATATGTAAAATATGTGAATCACTCCATAAAAACATTAAAGATAATATGTGTAATGCTTGACGTAGAATAAAATCTCCAAGTATTTATGCAACGAATCTTATTCCTAAAGATGAGTGTTCAACATTGTTGTTTTTAGATAAAATAGACACAAAAAATGGTGTAAAGGGTATTGCTGCTTTTAATGAACAAGATAATAGATATTTTATTGCTCCTGGTATGTATTTACATTTAAAAGAGAATAAAAAAAATATTCATAAAGGTTTCGTCAAACATGAGAACTATTCTGAACATAAATTTGAATGATTTAATCAAATGTTATCTTTTTTATTGAATTTTAAAGTTGAACTTTTTTTAAATATCATAAAAATTAATTTTTTTTCTCTCATAAAATGGAGAGCTTTATAAAGTTACAAATACATGCAAAATCAATTATGGAACAAAATCTCAATTTACCATAAATACATTTAAATGCAACTAGACAAGCATTATCAGATTACGTAACATGAAAATTCACACCAATTAAAACTTATGTTAGAGAATCTAGTTATAATTGTTATATGAATAATGTAGGTGCAAGGTTTTATGATAATCTACAGGTAGAGGGAATTAATTCGGCCATACATATTATTAAACGTATATATAAGTTAGATAAAATATCTTTAGGCTCTAAAATACAAACAGACTTTTATTTATCAAGTGATACTCAAAAACATGTACATAAAAATAATATAATAACTATTAATGTCATTGATAACTTAGATATGTTATTTGATAAATCTGGACAATCTGTTTATAATCATGATAGCATGATATTAAATTTAAAAATTATGCATTTAAAAGAAAGAGGAAGTGATGGTGAAAACAATATAATAACTGATGAAGGTTTAAGATCCAAAAGATGTGTTGTAAGAATGTTAAATGATGATAACACATGTATGATAGGAGCTGCGCTTGCGGGATTATATATACTAACTAATCATCCACAATATGATGCTATAATAAATACTCAACAAGCATTGCAATCACAAGTAACATAGGTATCGAGTATGTGGAGAAGGAATATTAAAAAGAGGAATAAAATGTCCAGATTGTAACAAAAGAGTTTGTGGTAAACACCAACATACTTGTGGTGAAGCAAAGAGGTTATATAGAGAAATCAAACTAAAAGAAAACCAAAATAAATGTGACAACAACTGTCATCAAATATATATTAAAGAACATAATCACGTATGTTACGAAAAGAAATGTATTAATTGTAATAAAATTATGCTTAATTTAACAGAACATCAATGTTTCATACAAAAGTATAAACCTAAAGAACCTGTTAAATGTTTGTGTGTATTTGATTTTGAATGTGAGACACTCCCAAGCAATAAACATAGATTTGTTTTGGCTGTTGCGAGAAATAATAATGGATTATTTAAGTTTGATAATGTAAACCAATTTTGCGAATGGATATTTAGTCATAAAGAGGAAACTACATTTTTAGGTCATAATGCAGAAGGTTATGATACTCACTTTATATTAGAATGGTTAGTTTCAAAGGTATAACACCCAAAATAATTATGCAAAGGTCAAATATTATGATGCTAAAACAAGGTAAAATTAGAATAATTGATTCACTATCACATTTTCCTGGCACTCCATTAAGAAGGCTTCCTGGAATATCTAAACTCCAGACTTTGAAAGGTTAGTTTTCTCATGAATTAATCTCACATAAAAATATTGGCTATAAAGGGGCCTATCCCATATAAAAAATATTTTGGCAGACAACCAAATGAAAAATATTTTGATGAATGGCATGCTACTGTAAGCGTAGCCCCATATGATTATGATCAAGAATTGTTAAACTATTGTGTTGATGATGTAAACGTGTTATGGGAATCTTGTGTAAAATATAGAGAACTATTTAAATCTATTACTGGTACTGATCCATTTTCATTTTCTACATTAGCTAGCCATTGTCAGCACATATATAGAATGTTAATTATGCCTGAAGATTCCATTTCTTTGATACCTGATGAGTTTGACTTAAAAACTAACACCAGTAAGAAAAGAAAAACAATGGCTGCAATATTTAAATAATCAGCGAGTGGGAAAGCAGGCGATAATGGCCCCACAAGTATCTTTACAAACAGCAGGTGGAAAAAAATTATTGTTGATGGTGAGGCAGTATATCAGTTTTATGGCTGTTATTGGCATGGATGTCAAATATTGTAATGGATTTCCCCGTGTATAGAGTTGATCGTTACTGGCACTTACAAGGAGTGCTATAATGTCCGGCTTTGTTTCTACAGTAATGGTAGCGTAGCAGTAGAGTGGCAAAGCTGTGGTGGTTTATCTCTCGCTTGATATAACCGGATGCTGCTATAGAGCAGGCAAAACTGGGTTCAGGCAACCGGCCTCACAGATATCACAGAGTTGGAGGTAACAATGGTTTATTACTACCAACAAAAGCAAACAATGTCTAATTGCAACGCACAAAAGTGAAGGATTGACACAAAGTATAAGATAAAGAACGGTTGTAACTGACGGCAAGGGTCGAGTGAATACTAAACATATAACTGGTCAAAACAGTTCGCTTGCTACACAATAGTTACTTCTGAGTCATCTACTGCTCGATGCCTCTCTACGATCTGAGGGTCTGTCTAAGAACTGGAGCCTCTGGTCGGAATGCAGGAGTATTTATAGGAAACAAGTAATCAGCTGATAGCATATGCATACAATTGGTTTGGAAATAATACCCCCAGCAGGGCATAAAAAGCAATCATAAGCTGGCACACTAACACTAAATAATAAGTTATGAATAGATACATGTTAGTCAGAGCACTAGTGGCTGGAAATTCTTCTTTAGGCTTGGCTTGGGTGAGCGGCAGGTCAGCTGTACTCTTGTGGGTAGCCAAGCATAGTCATCTGGTGAGTATTCTTTATGTAGAAGAGATATAATAATAGCACCGGCTGAAGATAAGAGAGCTACACTGTGCAAATTTATTACAATATGTTATCCAGAAGGGAAAAATGAAACAAACAAAAAGAGTTTTAATATTTTATATAAAAGCAATATAAAAATATATGATGAACTAGCAAAAGATTATAAGAAAAATCATATTTGGGAACATGATTTTGATTATCTAAGTAAAATTGTAGAGATGCCTAATGTTGATGGACTTATTCCACTAAGACAAAAAGACTCAATGTTTGGCGGAAGAACGGAAGTATTTAAAGCATATGAAAACAATATAACTAATGGACAATATGTAGATTCTACAAGTCTATATCCAGCTGTAAATAAATCTGCAGCATATCCAACAGGTATGATGAAAAAAAATATTTAAGCCAGATATTTTGAATAATGACTGGTTTGGGTTTGCTAAAGTAAAAACAACATCTCCAAAAAATATGCTCTATCCTATTTTACCAATTAAAGAAGATAAACTATTATTTAAGCTAGAAACATTGATTCGCAGTTGGACCACACCAGAAATAAACTATGCCATTCAAAGAGGATATAAGATTGAACAAATATATGAGGTGCATGCATATGAAGATAAAACAAAAGATTTATTTAAAGGTTATGTTAATATGTTTTCGAAGCTAGTGGATTTCCTAAAGATAGATTAGATGAAGGACAAAAAGAACCAACTGAAGAACAATTAAACCAATATATCACATATTATTATGAAAAAGAAGGAAGTAAATTAAATGCCTCTAATATTAAATATGATGGTGGATTAAGGTTTATTGCAAAGATATGTTTAAACTCCCTATGGGGAAATTTCTGACAAAGTTTAGATAAAGAAGATACAATATATGTTACGTCTAAAGAAGAGTATTATGATAAGCTATCTAAATCAAAAAGATGTGAAGATGTCAATGATGCTGTTTATGTTACGAAAGTTGATGGTAAGAAAAAACCCAACTATAAAACTAAACAGCCATCCACAGCACACAGCTTGTGAAAAAGCAAAGCATCACCTCTTTCCAATAGGCAACGCAGGGTCAGTCAGACTTTCAGGATGCAATGGAGAAGTTGATCACAACTTCACTACTATTGAGCCCTCAGCTCAGAGAAACTAGGTACAGTTTAAGTAATAAAATACATGTATTCGTACACATATCATGCTCTAGGGAGGCAATCGCTTAAGCAGTTGACAACCGCAGTATGTGATAAGTAGCAATGAACACAAGTGCATCCAGCCTTTCATGGGCAGGTGGCAGGAAGTGGATTGCATCATGCTGAGTGTAACCATTAAAAGACAGCAGGAAGTAATTTAACCAATCAAGGGATTAACTCATATATTGGAGCATAGTAATAAATGAACAAGGTGTCTAGAGGCAAGGAATAATGCTAAAATATAAAGTCCTCAGTCTTTGTCAGCCTTAGATCCAAGATAGATGGGATGTTGAGGTGGATTGGTCCAGGATACGTTCTTGTGTATTGATTGATTCAGGTTAATTTTGGATGACGGGCTACAGAAGCCATTTTGTTGCCGGCCCAGTGTGTCATTGCAAGGCCGGTGGAGGTCGCCCCTCGGTCAATAGAAGTCATTGTAAGGCCGGTAGGTAAAGTTGCAGAACCGGCATAGAGTGTGCAGGGCCGGTATAGAGTGTGCAGAACTGGAAAAGTATTTCATTTTCTTCTGGAGTGATGGTTCTCTGACTCACCACTTTGGGAGGTCTGTCTGACTTATTGCTTTAGTCAGAGTCATTTCTAGATTACTATGAGTGTGCAGGGTATGTGTGCTACAAACATCCACCACGCACCTCCTCATCTCTCAACGATAAGAATATCGATAAAGCATGGTGTGATTTTAAAAAAAATTATCATGTTTCATCTGTGAGAAACCCTGAATTGTCCGCAAAAAAAACTCCATACTTCCATTATTAATGACAATAGAACTAACCAAGTTTTATAGGTGATGTGGTTAATGAAGCTTCCTGTACCACAGACTAAAGTACTCTTAGAAATTATCTGTTGCATAACACCTGATGGATGAGTGATTAGATCAATGGATATTATGCATATAAGTCATGCATGCTTTGATTGAAATGTGTCACCGCTTTCAGGATTGAGTTTCAGGTCCTTAGTTGACTTCCTGGGTCACTGAGTAAGTTAAAGGATACATCAAGTTGACCTATGTAAGAGTACTCTGTTAGTTCAACACCACATGACTACACTGCCGGTTTTAACATTGCAGGATTGCACATCCAATACACAGAGCAGCAGCAATATACTATTGGTTGTTTTAGAGATCATGGTGGAAGACCTCAAGTGTTGTCATTGACCTCATTTCACTTTGGCATGCAGAGTTGTTTCACCTAAACTAAAGCAACAGTTTTCATCATTGAATTGGCTTACAAACCATTTTTTCTTGGCCATGTTTTAAAGTCATGAAATGCTATCTACAAATTTAATGTACTGCGTGTGTTTTGTACGTAAAAAATTTTTATTCTGTTGCCAGCGGGAACCAAATATAAGTGCACACCTGCATGGATAAAAAACTGTATTAAGTGACAAAGGTTATTGATGACATCACAGATAATCTGTAGGAAACACCTACAAAGAGACATTATATAAATGAGTACCCAGTATTCTACAGAAGTACATCACATCTTGAACTGCTAGAAGATACAACACAACTGAATATATATAACAGTCTAGTAAAGTTATTGTATATTCAACCATAATGGGTTATGTATCTAGTGTATCCGATATGATTGATTTATTTACAAGTCAACAAACATTTGCTCTACCTTTCACTACAGATAGTCTTAGGTACATATTTTTATATGTGTGTTTCTGTGATGAAAGACTATCTGTGAGTTGTAATTCAAAACTATAAAATGGGATTGCTTTTGGCTCAGTAAGCACATCTGTAACCGTTTCTTCTAACCACCTCTTAAAAATTTCCCTGCTGATGTTATAAAAAATTACTTGGAACAAAACTAGCAAAAACTCTCTTAAGACCATTTATTGATGCTTTATTCTGCTGTAATGAACTTTTTTGTTTTGGATTTTAGAGAGCTAGTGGGTATGAAAAATTATACAGAGACAACTCATGAATACGACCATTGTACCACCTCTCAGTTTATAGTTCTTGGTGAGTAGAACTGATTGATGTTTTCTCTCTGGTACGGTTCCATTTAGTCCTCTCTGGCACGGCTTCATTTAGTCCTCTCTGACACGGTTCCATTTAGTCCTCTCTGGCACGGCTTCATTTAGTCCTCTCTGACACGGCTTCACTTAGTCCACTCTGACACGACTTCATTCAGTCCTCTCTGACACGGCTTCATTTAGTCCTCTCTGACACAGCTTCATTTAGTCCTCTCTGGCACTGCTTCATTTAGTCCTCTCTGACACGGCTTCATTTAGTCCTCTCTGACACGGCTTCATTTAGTCCTCTCTGACACGGCTTCATTTAGTCCTCTCTGACACGGCTTCATTTAGTCCTCTCTGACACGGCTTCATTTAGTCCTCTCTGACACGGCTTCATTTAGTCCTCTCTGGTACGGTTCCATTTAGTCCTCTCTGACACAGCTTCATTTAGTCCAGTCTGACACGGCTTCATTCAGTCCTCTCTGACACGGCTTCATTTAGTCATCTCTGACACGGCTTCACTTAGTCCTCTCTGACACGGCTTCATTAAGTCCTCTCTGACACGGCTTCATTTAGTCCTTTCTGACACAGCTTCATTTAGTCCTCTCTGGCACGGCTTCATTTAGTCCTCTCTGACACGGCTTCATTTAGTCCTTTCTGACACGGCTTCATTTAGTCCTCTCTGACACGGCTTCATTTAGTCCTCTCTGACACGGCTTCATTTAGTCCTTTCTGACACGGCTTCATTTAGTCCTCTCTGACACGGCTTCATTTAGTCCTCTCTGACATGGCTTCATCTAGTCCTCTCTGACACGGCTTCATTCAGTCCTCTCTGACACGGCTTCATTTAGTCCTCTCTGACATGGCTTCATTTAGTCCTCTCTGACACGGCTTCATTTAGTCCTCTCTGACACGGCTTTATTTAGTCTTCACTGACACGGCTTCATTTAGTCTTTTCTGACACAGCTTTGTTTAGTCCTCTCTGGCACGGCTTCATTTAGTCCTCTCTGACACGGCTTCATTTAGTCCTCTCTGACACGGCTTCATTTAGTCCTCTTTGACACGGCTTCATTCAGTCCTCTCTGACACGGCTTCATTTAGTCCTTTCTGACACAGCTTCATTTAGTCTTCTCTGACATGGCTTCATTTAGTCCTCTCTGACACGGCTTCATTTAGTCCTCTCTGACACGGCTTCATTTAGTCCTCTCTGACACGGCTTCATTTAGTCCTCTCTGACACGGCTTCATTTAGTCCTGTTTGGTACAATAATATAAGTACTGTTTTCTTGTTCTCATTACATATATTACATAATTATTTTTATTTAGACTTTGACAGCAACCTATCTGTTCATACTAAAGCAGACACAAACTACTTGGATTTAGAAGTCTATGGGAGATAGAACACCTGCAACTAAAGCAACTTGTGACAGTTTTATACATTTTTGTGATATTGTTTGTTATGCCATATTCTAGATCAGAGTCGGAGGTTTTATATGTTTTATATATCAAGATCACTGTGAATAAAAAGTAAACCCATGAAACCAGAGTGAGCGCATCCATTTGCACAAGTTACATCTTGAATATTACAACAAACCCAGAACTATCTTATACCAACCAAATTAGTTAAGGCCTGGTCACATGAGGCCGAATCTCTGACAAAACTGTAAACAAAACTATTTTCCAGCCAAAGCGAGTTTGTTGCTAAGTAATAGTGGCAAATATTTCAGTTTATTTGGGATCAAGCATTGTTGGGTTTGGTGAGATTGTTGGTTGGGTTGTTTATGGATGATTGAACCATTAGACTGTATAATTTAAGTTCATCAATTTGTTCATTGTCTCTTTGCCTTTCTTGGCCAGTCTGTAATGCCAGGCTCTTTTTCAACAGGCAAATGGCTTCCATAGCATCACCTTTGATTTTTGAGTAAGAATTACCTATTGTGTTACACTATAACTAGTTAACTATTTATTTCTCCTTCAGGTTATCTCATACTTTTTAATAAGTGAGACAAAACATTACTTTCACAATGTACCGTAAAAAGAAAGGACAAGTACTTAGTTACCAACTTACCAACTTAGTTACCACATCGGCAATGATCTGCCTGAAAGACTGGACAAAAACCGCTCACTTAACTACCACATGGATATATTGTATGACTCAGTGGCATTTAGAAATGCATACAGTGTGGGTGTAGTTAGGATTTGTGATAAATGTACTGACTTCAATAAAAGCATGCCCAAGTTTTTGTCCAATAGAAGTAAAATAAGAGAGTAGATTCGGTTGCCTGCCATTTTGACTTTCTCAGTAGTTCAAAATTATCCTCTTACTCTCCTCTGGTTTTAATTAATTCTTAACATAAACATATAGATGAACATATCTCTGAATATATATAATTTGCTAATAGGTGATAACCCACAGAGATCAGTTGTGATTCGAAATTAAACTATCAACAAAAACCTTGCAGCAGTATAAGTTTGTAATTTGATAACAATCACTTTGATCTCAATTTTAAGGGGAGCAGAAGTAGCATTGCCTCACAATATAGTATGAAATTGTTTTACTTTAGTATTACAATATGGGAAAGTAATTTGCAAAGTTGAATTTTCATCGCTGGTTGTCCAGCTTTAATGCTCTTGTTGAAATTTTTAAAAACAAAAAGGAAATGGGACAATGGAGAAAAATATTTAGATTTGAGTTAAGCAAACTCAGTTCGCTTACACAAAGAAAGATGATGGAGGTAAATGAATATTTGAAGTCCAAGCAGGCACCATTAGGGTATACACATTGTCTTTATGTCAGATATAATAGTGTTGGTTGATTTATTATTACACGGACTCTACTCTTGTGTTGTAGTAGATTTTTATGATCACATTGTCTACGCTAAGGTCTCCCTGACAACTGCCGAGTGTCAGGCATGCCTTCCTTGAGTCTGACACTGCCAGAAACTTTATGGAAGGCAGGCATTAACACTACCGGCCATGCAGCTATCACTACCGACACTGCAGTAACATTATTGGCCCTGCAGCCAATATATACCGTTTCGGGGAAGAAAGGACAAACGTAGTCTGAGAGACGAGACTAGTCTCAAAAGATGCAAAAACTTGAGTCCGCGACATAACCACCATCAGAATTGTCGGAAGTGCTTGACCCGAATCTATAACCGCATAAGAACTCCGTGTATATTGTACTATCACTTCCTGGGCTGTGACTCAGCAGTATTGCTTCTAAAGCTCCGCCCCCAACTTCTGGGTTCCTTGTTTACTTAACCTTATATTAACCAATCTGATTCCTTGCTAGTTACAATCTGCTGTAGGCTCGCATATTTATGTTTTATTTCTTTGTTATTTGTCCTCTCGATAATTAGACCAGTGATTTCCTGTACCTCTGCCAATAAAAAGCAGAGTTTTGCTTACACTTTTTCCACTTGTATCAGGATACAGCTTGTGATTGCAACTAGTAGCAAGATACTTGGTCACTGTTGTTTTATACTGGGTTGTTGTAACATACTAAAATGGTTATTACTCTGAAGCAATGAGCATTGAGTCTGAGCCGTGGGCTCAGTTACAGTTGTGGAGTTTGAGATACTCCTCTGTTGAAGTTGATTGATAGATAACCTCTGTTGGAAAGAGGTTCTGTTGGTGGCATTTCAGCCGCCCCCCGAAAATCCACTACAGTATAAGTTTTATCAAAATATCAGTTGGGTGTTTTGAGTTGCTGATCTATAAACTTTGTATTATTGCATTCTATTGTTTGTGCTTTACTCTCTCAAGTGATTGTTTATTCAACTCAAAAATCAAGCGATGTTTGATTTTTAGCATCAACGCCGACTCCTGCCAGTTTTTTTTATAAAATCGAAAGATAACATTGATTAGGTAAGTTTACTCACAAACACACAAAAGTGTTAAAGCACACAAACATCCATAAATATATGACGTTATACTACATTCATATCTCACTCTCTTTGATTGCTTATTTCCTATCATAAGTATTTCACGCTGTTGATTTACAAACCAAAAGTGCTATCGATAAAAAGTTTTGTATAAGCCACCAAGTGTCAATAGTTACTGGTAAAAACATCATAAAAATGAAACGTGGTCATGGACAATGCTAACGCTTATGAAAGTGGTAGAAAAATTATGCCATTTCACTTGAATGAGTTTAGTTTCTAATGCAGACATTTTCATTACAACTTGATGGAGAAAGATGCAAAAGATTGTTTACTCACCGATATGAGGTTCAGCTCTTTTATTATTTTGCTGTTGTTTATTAATCTAAACCAACAGCTTTCTATTACTAGTAACAAAAACAAAATGTAGCATAAGTAAAAGTTGGGCTCGAAGAAAACTCAGCTGTATACAAATTACAGTATTAGCCAACAACAATATGCCACGCAGGTGTGTTGTACCTTGTCGTATCTCAGAAGTAATCTTACAGCTAATCACAGCTAATAACATAAAGCTGCATTTACATTGGGTATTTTTTCTGCGCTCTTACAAATGCTGTCTGCTTGACGCCAAGTGTAATGGTCAAACGCCATGAAAAAGCTGTTGTCGATAAATGTTGGAGTTTTTGGCAATGTCACAGAGCTCTGCCAAATTGGCGGTTATCTTGTCGGTGGAACCAATCAAGATAATCGCTACTGTGAGCACCAATTGTCATTAGCCGACACATATGCCAGCGATTTCAGTATGGCAATGAGTGGAAAATTTGAGTTCAAAACTTTTAAACTGCTGCAGACAGATGGTGTCAGTAAACTAGCGGACAAATCGCCCAGTGTAAATGTAGCTTAAGTTCATCTGCTTTTAATTCTATCACCAACTTTATTTGAAGTGGTGTAACTTTCAAATCATGTAACCTTCAAATGTTTTTTTATATTCTCACATTAGATTGGAAAAGCAAAAGCTAAAACACCTAACATTCCAGACACAACAACAGAGATACTCATACACATTACAGGTACAGGTGCAGCACTCTGACAATGCGGACCTAGTTACCTATTCTAGTGGATTTTAAGAATTGCCATTGATCCACTAAATACACTGTTAGCGGCAAAAGACTCATTTCTTTGCGTAGTAACATCGGTAACCGCCAAAGGCCTTCCTGCCAACAATTACCTTTGCCCAGAGGTGATCACATGCTGGTATGGCATTGCAAGCACTGTGAAGGAGCCTGTCTCGACGTGACAACTACATAGAGCCCTTGGCTCAGAAACATAACTCAAGGCTTGAGAGTTATATACATGTATTTGTCTTGCAATTCCATTGTAACTAAAGAATGAGCAAGGTACAGGCACTGATGCAGTCTAATACAATACAAAGTTCGATAACGAAATTCCAGCCTTTTATAGGCTGAACAACAGGAACTAATTTACTTATTAGTTAAGGCTTATACTCAATGACATTTAAGTGAAAAATAATTGTGGAAATGGATACATGAACTAAAAATCACAATGAATAGCATAATGTACAAATGTTCAAACATGCATGGAGCCCACAAGTAGTGGGAGGAGCTATTGTATTAGTAACCAATCAAAGCACCTACACAGGTAATATTGGCTTTCATTTTAGGTCTTTGGTTTTTTACTGCCCTAAGCTCCTAGTTTGGTCGCATATAAGGGTTGGTATCTCTTGCGTGTAGGTATCTATGACTTCTTAGTATATTTTGCACACTCTGGCTATGGCAACTATTTTGCTTCCAGCTCGAGATACCTTACCAGGGTTTTGGTAATGTGCAGGTGCTGTGCCAGGGTAGTCAGTCTGCTTCATTCCTACCAATTTGGCTATCTGCAGGCTGCACATTTAATGTCAGCGTTTTAGGAATGGTATTCGGCAAAGTGATGTGCCAGTAAAGTCTAACAGCACACTCACACGGTGTCAATATGCTCTTTCTCACACCCATGGAACTACTCTAGACAACCCATGGAGCTACTCTAGACAACCCATGGAACTACTCTAGACAACCCATGGAGATACTCTAGACAACCCATGGAGTTACTCTAGACAACCCATAGAGCTACTCTAGACAACCCATGGAGCTACTCTAGACAACCCATGGAGCTGCTCTAGACAACCCATGGAGCTACTCTAGACAACCCATGGAGCTACTCTAGACAACCCATGGAGCTACTCTAGACAACCCATGGAGATACTCTAGACAACCCATAGAGTTACTCTAGACAATCCATGGAGCTATTCTAGACAACCCATGGAGCTACTCTAGACAACCCATGGAGCTACTCTAGACAACCCATGGACCTACTCTAGACATCCCATAGAGTTACTCTAGACAACCCATGGAGTTACTCTAGACAACCCATGGAGTTACTCTAGACAACCCATGGAGCTACTCTAGACAACCAATGGAGTTACTCTAGACAACCCATGGAGCTACTCTAAACAACCCATGGAACTACTCTAGACAACCCATGGAGATACTCTAGACAACCCATGGAGCTACTTTAGACAACCCATGGAGCTGCTCTAGACAACCCATAGAGCTACTCTAGACAATCCATGGAGCTATTCTAGACAACCCATGGAGCTACTCTAGACAACCCATGGAGCTACTCTAGACGACCCATGTAGCTACTCTAGACAACCCATGGAGCTACTCTAGACAACCCATGGAGCTACTCTAGACGACCCATGTAGCTACTCTAGACAACCCATGGAGCTACTCTAGACAACCCACACAGCTTCTCTAGACAACCCCTGGAACTACTCTAGACATCCCATAGAGTTACTCTAGACAACCCATGGAGCTACTCTAGACAACCCATGGAGCTACTCTAGACAACCCATGGAGTTACTCTAGACAACCCATAGAGCTACTCTGGACAACCCATGGAGCTACTCTAGACAACCCATGGAGCTACTCTAGACGACCCATGTAGCTACTCTAGACAACCCATGGAGCTACTCTAGACAACTCATGGAGCTACTCTAGACAACCCATGGAGCTACTCTAGACAACCCATAGAGCTACTCTAGACAACCCATGGAGCTACTCTAGACAGCCCATGGAGTTACTCTAGACAACCCACGGAGCTACTCTAGACAACCCATGGAGTTACTCTAGACAACCCATGGAGTTACTCTAGACAACCCATGGAGCTACTCTAGACAACCCATGGAGCTACTCTAGACAACCCATAGAGTTACTCTAGACAACCCATGGAGCTACTCTAGACAAGTCATGGAGCTACTCTAGACAACCCATAGAGTTACTCTAGACAACCCATGGAGCTACTTTAGACAACACATGGAGCTACTCTAGACAACCCATAGAAGTAGTAATATATGAGCAGATCTCCCTACCAAGTGTTTTTTGTGGGGTTAAAATCTGGGGTGATGCAATGGGTTATAGTGGTGGAACGGGCCACAAAAATTAAGGGTCGGGCCGAGTTCGAGCCGCTGGATTGAAACACGGGCCGAGTCGGGTCGGATCGAGCCAAAATAATAAAGTCTATCGTATATAAATGTTATCATTAGGCTTCTTCATATGTTTTACTACGATTTGCTTTAGTTTTTCACTAGCCTGGGAGTAGATATCAGGAATTAATTTTACCATGAATGACTTCCTAGATGGAATTGTATATCTCAGCTCTAGATATTGCAGCAGGTCCCTGAAGCCGTCATCTTCCGTAAAGCTGAAGGGTTGAAGGTCCTGTGTCATCATGTTTGCTATTAGCTTAGTTATTTTCACATGCCTTGGCTCTTTAGGGTCAAACCTTGCTTTTTTAGCAATGAATGACTGCAAGGTGGTTTGAGAGTAGCTGTTATCATTATTATGTAGAATTCCATTGCTGTGCTATTCTTATTTTGAATTAATTTTATTATTTATCAAGTTATGTTATCCATTCATCATCTGTCGGTTATAATTATTATTATTATGGAATTAATCCAGGTGAGTGTCAATGTATTCACCTATTTTTAATTATTTTTATAAACATCATATTATAATTATTATCAATTATTACTTATTAGGAATTATCATCATTTATAATAATCTTTATTTTTATTCTCACTTATTTTTATTAATAAATCTAACTGCTACTATTGTTGCTGCTGTGATATTATTATTACTATTATTATCGTTTATTGTTGTTTTGTTATTATTGGTATTATTAGTTGATGATGATAATAATAAATCAGTTTTTACTGCTATTTATTTGAAGTATTTAATAATAATTTTATTATCAATTATTATTATCTTTAAATTATTTGTAGTTACTAAAAAGAATAATAATAGTCATTATAATACACAAGATTTGGTTGTATTGTGTGTAAGTGCTACACCTGAGAAAAAAAGAACCAAAATGTGAAAGTAAGCAGTTATCAATATCTATCTATGATGATATACCAGGACCATTCCCTACCGGGAGTGAAAGTGTTCCTCTTTCATTGAGACAACAATTCACATCTGCCATCTGGCAACCCTAAGCTGTGAGTTTATCTGTGTCTGTTAAAACTTCATGCTTGCGCAGCAGGTGGCGTTTTAAAGAAGATGTAGATCCTAACTTGTAGCTGAGTAGAGCATTGCATTTGTTACATTCTACCTTTTCACCTGGCAATAATTTGGTAAAAAATTTCAACACCTTGCTCGTGCTAGCCATTTATTTTACTTCTTAGATTTTCCCTTGACCTAACACTAGCAGAGGGTTATATTCATTGGTGTGTCATCATCATTAAAAACTACCCAGTTGCGCAACGATACGGCGGTACACAAGCTATCATTCTATTGCAAAACTGTTGAAAAACCGAATAAATAGAATTATCTCCCTTATAGTTGTGAGAGCACAACTTCAAACTGGCTCGACCCTACTATCTATGTTGGCCCGTGAGCCACTAACCCGAAACACTTGGCCCGTGAGTCAAGTCGGGTCGCCTGACTCGTTCCAACACTAATGGGTTATGGCGTTGAATGAATTCGCCGAGTTTATATTGTATTTCATTTAAGGGGTATTTGAGTGGTATTTGAGTGGCATTTGAGTTTTGATTATTTTTTTACTTAATTTGAACCTATATGACGTATAGATTTTGAATGTATGGCATTTAAGTTTTTGATAATTTTTTTACATAACTCGAACTCATATAGCATCTTGAGAGAGAGGAGAGAGGAGTTATATCTAGCTTGAATAAATACATTGATTAAAAATGAATCAATATATAATTATATACATTTATTACATAATAAGCAGGGATAAACCTTCCCATATAATATAGCTAGTGTCAGTAAAGATTAAGTAATACAAAGCACTAGGTTTTGTAATGATAACCAATGCAAAGTCTTTTCATTTACATCGCATCTTAAAAAATTCTCAAATTAGCCTTCTATATGGTTAAAATTTACAGTATTTGGGAAATAATTGTAATAGAAAACATTATATCTATTAAAATTTACTGTAAATTTTATGTAGTACAAAGTACTATAACCTTCATTTATTCACTTGAGACTACATATCATCAGCATTCGAGATCAAGTCTATATAAATATATACGATGAATGATTTCTTGTATTATATATATATAGTTATAGTAACTATTTTAAAAATAAGACTATTATGAAGGTTTTTATTTAAGCCAAAGTAGGTTCGGTAGATACTCCATCAGAACACACTCGTCTTTTAGCATAAAAATATGTGAGTCCTCGCTTTATTTGCTTGTATGTCAACATTTTTTTATCCTTTACTACAAATCCTCGATTTTTACCCATAAACGACTTTTTTGTGTTCAATACATTTAGATAACTGTCTTTGTTCAATTGATTAATTCGTTTGTTCAAACCTTTTGAGCTAAACTTGTTTCCTTTTTCTCCCCAGCAGTAATAGGATTTAGAGTTGAGCGCAACAATTTCATCTCCGGTAAATTCCTCTTTAAACAATCCAGGCGTTCTTTTTCCATGTTTTCGTACTTTTTCACAACATTCTTGCATGCTCCATTCTAAACCCATTGTTTTGATTCTTAAAAATTCATCCCTATGTTTGTCACATTATGGTCGTGGAAACCAATCACCATATTCATTGTAAAACTCTTTTTTCATACTAGGTTTTACCAGTGTTTCTAATGTTCCGCTCAACGCCATGTATGCGCTATCTGTATCCATTTCAACATATTGGAAATCACTTCTGTCAATATATCTATAAATAAAAAGATTGTTTCGATTATTTGGGAATTTTACTTACTTATACATAATAATGGTAGGGAATTAGGTTTTACTTACTTATCCATAAAGTCGTAGTAAAACTGTAGCATTCTCAGTTTAGCATACTGTAGCACGGAGAAACCCAAGTGTACTGGAACATTCATAGTTAGCTGAAATGATGGTGATACTGATTAGCAAAGTAAACTTGTGGAATATAAATTTTGAATTGCAAAATAATTGTTTTAAAACTTACTAGTTGTTTACAGGTTACGATTTCATAAAAATCATCTGCTATCTCTTCCATGGAGATAAATTTGTTTCCTCTGATACGAAATGAAGCTTTTCTGGCGCCTTCGATGAACTTGATGGTGGTATGTTTTTCTTTATCAGTGATTGTTTTTCCATAAGCAGCATTTCCTACCAACTTGCTAGTAGTAGCGAGTAATTCTTGACTAGGGTCTGCATCTCCCATTCTCCTAGCGTCTGAAACCGATGTTCCAAAAGCTTCAAAAGCTTTTCTAGGAATATATTCTATTAGCTGATAAACTTTGGTGACTTTCAATCCTTGTTTCAAGTACCATTTCAACAAAGGACTCATTAGCAATATCTTATCTCCGCACATACTTCCAACTAATGAGCGTTGAGGAGTCTTTAAAAAACCTTCGGCTTCAGCAAAGACTTTCATTTCATCGCTCAAGTGTTCTCTGGTTAACATCGTATTTTTAAAAATCGGAGGCATTTCGGAGAACTTTTCTTCCTCTTCCTCAGGAACTTCGATGTCACATTCAACAAATCCGAAGAATTCCTCTGATTGAACTCTCTCCAACACTTCTTCTTGATTCAGCTTTTTTTCAAGTATTTTAGGGTAGAAAGAATTGTAAAACGTGTTGACAAATTTTTGTAAATTTGTATGAGTTTTTACACGTTTCATCCAGTCACACTCCCAAATCGAGATTACAGTGTAACCTAATGCTCGAAGATATTCTTCATTTTGCATCGTAGTTTTAAACAGATTTGCTTTTGATTTTCTTCCACTAGCTTGAAGCTCTTGCTCTTTAGCGTTGTTATAAGAGCAGTCGTGTCCATGCCAAAAACACCCGTGGAATTGAAAGACATGACGATTTTCAACACAGAATCCATCAACTGGTAATCCTCGCTGTCCGAGAGTAACTTCTCCTCCATTGAGCTGGTGTCTGATATTGATTTTTTTTGAAAACATTTGGAACTGTAACCGGCTATGAGCTACCTTGCTAAATTTTACTGGTTCAGCGACAAAGGAGTTTTCGATTTTTCTTCTTCGAGGATAGCCAGTAGGCATTGATTGCATCATACACCATAAATAGAGCGCATTTGCATCAACTCCATAGATTCTATCACAAACCTTTGCTTCTTTTCCCAACCAATGTTCTCTAATTTTAGTTATACCTTTTTCGTGATATTTATGCATCACTAGACTTGGCCCACCAACTATGTTTTTCTTTATTAGAGGATAAAGTTCTGCATTGCAGTTGTTAATCAGACAAATTGGGAGAGTCTGACGAAACGAGTTACCAAGTTCATGGAAATCCAAGTATGTAGAGAGGTATGGAGGGGGTGGTTGAGGAGCTTTGTTAAACATCCATCGAATCGCTAATCCTGGTAAAGATATACCATCTTTTAACATATCAATCCCATGCTCTCTGTAGATTGATCTTTGTCTTTCCAACGCTTGAACAAATGGTTTTACATCCAAGTTGTTGTACCATTTTAAAAAATCCCTCATTGTCTTCATGTCGTTATCTTTCCATGCTTCTTGACAAATTATGTACTGTTCTTCACTGATGTTCTTTTGTTTTAAAGAACTGTAAAAAGCTTCTCTTGGAGGTAGATGTTCTTGATTAAGTTGTTCCAAGTCTTTCATCCATTCATAAGGAAAAAATCCTTTTCCGGCTTCACATTTGTATGCTTTGAGATACATTTCATAGCTATATCCAGGAGCGATGAAGTTTGTACAATCTAAAAACAAAAAAGATCCTATTCTGATAACAGGCATCTTGGTTCCTTTTTTTATAACAAAATCAAAATCTGTGTCGGATACATCTTTCAATTTTTGAAGCAGTTTTCCTTTCATCACATTGACATCATAAGTCTGTGAATTGAAACCTAGAATAGGGAGTTTTTTCATATAGCTGTACAAATCATCCAGAACTTTTTCAGCTCCTGTTCTCCGTCTGAAACGATTTTTTTCAAAATCACTACGAAACTTTTCTTCAGCTTCTTCCAGTCGTTGTAATCCACCTTCTATCTGTTTTATGATTTGCGAAAATTGTTTTTCCAATCGGCTATATGATTCTTCACTAATATCTTCCAAGTATTCAATGAACTTTCCAACGCATTCATCATCATCCCCTTTATTGACAATACAACACAGGTTGTTGAAGCCTGGTACGTTTGAACAAATTGAAATACTTAAAAGTTTATGCTCATTCGTGTAAATGGTCGTGTCTGTATCTCGATCTTTTTCGCAATTAGGTAACAAACACTCTATGTCGAATGTTGCAAAAAATGGATAGTATCTCAAGGAATCATCTGACCCGATATCTATCCCAAATTGAATCTTCAGTTTGTCGAATTTTGTAGCGGTAGGACTGTATTGTCCTCCAGAAAACTGCATAGTTGTTGCCTCTGAGATTGAACATCTGTGTCTTTTCAGATTCCCCAATCTGTCATAACAAGTAGAACCGGTTGGACATCTGTAGGCTCTGACATATCCTTCCAAGTTTGTAATAAGACTGAAGTGATTGATATAAAGATCCAAATATAGATTCTCCTTATAACTGGAGTTTCAATTCCAAATAACTGTTGAAGTCATATCATCATTTAAAGAAAACACTGTTATCTTCAGTTGAAATGCTCGCTCCAAAAGCAATAAATCAGCTTCTGTTACTCCTTTCCCATCACACCTTTTAGCACTATCACCATAGATGAAACTATGATATTGTTGTTGGTACTCCTTCACCTCCTTAATTATTGGATCTTTTGCAAATCCACCGTTTTTTTGTAGTTCTTTGTGTAATGCTAGACATCTAAAAAAACAAAGATTGTCGGTAATTCGTGTTCCTTTTGTGTTTTTTAACATGGTTTGTATGTGTCTGTTGTTAATGAGGTGAGAGGGTAAATGCACTGGTGGTGATCCAACTTTTCCCATTCCAAGTAGTTTGTAGAAATAAAACGAAATGTTTGTGATTAACATCAATCTCCAAGTCGTATTTGGTCTCCGTCTCAAGCTATTTGTACGATGATCAGTCTCCATAACATCAACAAAAAAGTCATCAATATCTCCTTCAGTTTCAATCAGTTTAGCTTTTGGATATACGGTAGCATTGTTTGATGATGAGTGAAAGTATCGGAGTTTACCATCATTTTTATTTTCTAGTATACAACCTACGCTACAGTTGACTTTCGCTCTCGAGCTCAATGTCTCCAAACTCTTTTAGCAATTCTAACACTCTTGAATCATGATAGTCATTTTGGTAGGTATCAGCTTGGTCTCTTGGAATCCCATCCCAAAGTCTTACATTTAAAAGTTCTATGACTTTTCCAGCTCTATGTTTCGTTTTCATAGCTCCCCAATATCTAGCTATCAAATCATCCCATTCTTCATCTTGAAAAGTTGGAGCTATGCTATCATCAACAATACCTAGGGTCGATACTCGGGTAGGTCTTTCAAAATTTAAATCTTCCATTTCTTGTTCTTCCTGTTCTTCCTCTTGTGCTTCTTCCTCTTCTTCTTCTTCTTCTTCTTCTTCTTCTTCTTCATTTTCTATCATTGGATCATTCTCATTTTCTTCAACTATCTCCTCCACAACTGGCTCTATATCTTGAGCTATTATGCTAGTCTTTGGTGGTGAAGGTTCAGCACCAAACCCTATTTGATTGATTGTTTCATCAGGTAAACGAAAACAAATGAGATTTTCTTCTAACCATTTCCAATTAGCGGAAATTTCAGGGTTTTTTTCTTCTACATTCTCCTCCCGATAATTTAAACTTTGTCTACAATAGAAATGTTAACACATAATAGTTGTTCTATAAAACATTCACATACATTTTGTATGAAATGTAACCGAAGAAAAAATGACTTAAACACCATTATCAATTAATTTTTTAAAATGGAATTAGGAAAAAAATGTCTCAAACATTATTATTAGTTAGGTTTTTAAAAACTTACTGTGTACTATGAGATGAATTCTCAACTCCCTCTTTTACATTCATTCTCTGATATTCTGAGTCCTGTCTACAATAAAGAGATAACGCATTATTTTTGCTGATTCATGAGATAACTCTAAAAAATACTAGCAAAAAGAATTACTCTACTAACATTATTAATTTATGATTTTAAAAACTTACTGCATATCAAAGGCTATCGAATTTTCAGTAGTTGCTGAAACTTGAAAAGTCGAAGGTGTGTCTTGAAAAGCATTTTCAAGTTCCATCTCCATTTTATTCTCATATTCAGCATTACATTCATCATTCATGTATTCATTATCAGCGTTTGGAAAACTGATATCATTTTGATTTTTCATGAGCCATTCCCATTCCTTATGTATGTCTACATCAGTATCCTCCTCTTTTGTTTCCATAGCAATATAATAACAATAAAATCATTACTTTTTTAGTAGAAGTGACAATAGCACATAAAAAGGTAAGTTAAATGTCTCAGCTAATAAATTTTACCTTGTGAATAAAACTCCTAGTAGTCAGTTGGTATATTATATAGTAGATGTCGAGTCTTCAGTTACTGTTGTTAGAACAAGTGATTTATTGTGTGAAAGCATTACTTTTTAAGTAGACAAATAATTAAGTGTGATAATTAAGTCAGATAATTAAGTCTTAAGTTCAATGAAAACTTTCAAATTCACACAGAAAAACTTTTAATAGTTAGTGGATGTAGTAGTAGATGTTGCTCCTCCGATTGCTGTTGTAGAACTGGATGCTTTCTGTGTGAAAACAGTGGCTCTTAAATAGGTAAAGTTGCACTGATTAAATCCTATGAATCAGCATTTTTTCACGCGAATACAACCCAATGCTTTCGCGGGAATAAATAATTTATTTTCACGCGAATGGAAACCGTTGCTTTCGCGGGAATAAATATTTTATTTTCACGCGATTGGAAACCATTGCTTTCGCGAGAATACAAATTTTATTTTCACGCGAATACAAACCAATGTTTTCGCGGGAATAAATAATTTATTTTCACGCGAATGGAAAGCGTTGCTTTCGCGAGAATAAAAATTTTATTTTCACGCGAACGGAAACCGTTGCTTTTGCGGGAATAAATAATTTTTTTTCACTCGAATGGAAACCGTTGTTTTCGCGGGAATAAATACTTTGCTTTCACGCGAATGGAAACCGTTGTTTTCGCGGGAATAAATAATTTATTTTCACACGAATGGAAACCGTTGTTTTCGCGGGAATAAATAATTTATTTTCACGCGAATGGAAACCGTTGCTTTCGCGGGAATAAATTTTTTATTTTCACGCGAATGGAAACCATTGCTTTCGTGGGAATACAAATTTTATTTTCACGCGAATACAAACCAATGCTTTCGCGTGAAAATAAAATATTTATTCCCGCAAAAACAACGGTTTCCATTCGCGTGAAAATAAATTATTTATTCCCGCGAAAACAACGGTTTCCATTCGCGTGAAAATAAATTATTTATTCCCGCGAAAACAACGGTTTCCATTCGCGTGAAAATAAATTATTTATTCCCGCGAAAGCATTGGTTTCCGTTCGCGTGAAAATAAAATTTTTATTCCCGCGAAAGCAACGGTTTCCATTCGCATGAAAACAAGTTCTTTATTCCCGCGAAAGCAATGCTTTCCATTCCCGTGAAAATAAAATTTGTATTCTCGCGAAAGCAATGGTTTCCATTCGCGTGAAAATAAAATATTTATTCCCGCGAAAGCAACGGTTTCCATTCGCGTGAAAATAAATTATTTATTCCCGCGAAAGCATTGGGTTGTATTCGCGTGGAAAAAGTGTGATTCATAGTTATATTATAAAGAAGGTTGGTACTCATAGAGTTCAACCAGTGCAACTTTAGCTATTTAAGAGCCACTGTTTTCACACAGAAAGCATCCAGTTCTACAACAGCGAGCGGAGAAGCAACATCTACTACACCTTCCATTGCAACTACTAGGAGCTTTCTCTTTATAAAAGGTAAAATTTAAAAAATTCATTATTCCCTATCTAGCAAAAATCAAGATTAGTTTAGCTATAATGTAAAGTATGAAATAAATAATCTTTTAGTTCCACATGAAAAGCTGAATTATACATTATTTCTTTCTTTTTTAGAATACTACGTAGGACTTTTCTGCTTCTTACATGGATTTAAAACCAATCGAAAACAAACAAAAAACACTCAAAACACCCACCAAAAGAAAAAACTCTAACTCTGTCACAAAAGAAGCAACAATAAAGAGACGAGCTCTTCCAAAACTGGTTTTACCCACAACATCAAACACTATGGAACAAAAAGAATTGCTCACTGATGCTGAAAGAGCTCTCAAGATGGCCAAATCTCTCAAAAAAATGGAAGGTGTGTGATTTGAAAAAGATTGGAGGGTTTCTTACACTAGCATCACTTCCTGTTCCATCAGTTTTGCAAATCGTTTCTATTGAACAGAGTACTGGTGCATACGGAAATTACTACATTCTCACCTATCTTGATAATTCAACTGGAACGAATTTTCAGAAAGTCGTTTGCCCAAGTAGAGTAGTTGAAAGCTTCAATGTTGATAACTACCCATTACCTTTCAACATTTTGTACTTGGGTGAGATGGAAAACTCAAAAAAATCAGAGACTACTTACTACAATGTCAAACGTATCAGCACAAAACGCTTAACCACAATGGAAGCTACTGCTGAAGCTGAAAAACTGAGAAAAATGAGTGAAGAAGAACTCAAACTCGCTTACGACATCGAGTATCTCAGCAATTTCAAAGAATGTTCAATTTTTGCTTACATCGAAGTTGTAGAAAGATTCATTCCTTTCCGATTCAATGGAGAAGAATCCATCGTAAATTGCATTCGCTATGTCACTGAAAAAGATGGAAAAAGAGAGACGAGAACACTTTTACTACCAATCAGATACAACGAGGAAGCTAAAAGATGTGCACCTGGTGTGATGATTTACAAAGGAAAAAAACAGAGTAAGAATGGAAATCCTATTCCATACCACAATGTTGTCTTCATTTCTTCAACCAACGCTAGTGATTGGGAACAATATTGCACACAAACAAATTCCAATGAGGAGCTAACAAAAACGAATAATGAGGATGAAGTTCTTAAGGAATTCCTAGAAAACGAATTACAAGATTTTGATGAACAGCTTGGTGTTGATGGTATGTAAACTCAATATCGAATGCTGACAACATGTAGTCTCAAGCGGATAAAACGAGCTATAGTGCTTTGTATTATGCGAAATTTACTGTAAAATTTTAATCATCTAAAGGGTTAATTTGATGATTTTCCCAAAATTTAAGAATGTCAAAAAAAAATTAGATATAATGTTTTCTATTGCAATTATTTAACCATCTAGAGGGCTAATTTGATGATGTTTTTCCAGAATTTTATACAGAAATAGTCATAAATATGCACATAATTATCCATACATAAATGAATGTATAAAAAAAGCCTGTGTTTTGATTGACATTACAAAACCTAGTGCTTTGTATTACTTACTATTTACTGACTCTAACTATATTATATGGAGAGATTTTCCCTACTTATTATACAATAAATGTATATAATCATATATTGATTCATTTTTAATCAATGTATTTATTTAATGTAGATATAACTCCTCTCTCCTCTCTCTCAAGATAACATATGAGTTCAAATTACAAAAAATTATCAAAACTTAAATGCCATACATTCAAAATGTAGACGCTATATAAGTTCAAATTAAGTAAAAAAATAATCAAAACTCAAATGCCACTTAAATGCCACTCAAATACCCCTCAAATAAAATACAATATAAACTCGGCGAAGTCATTCAACGCCATAACCCATTGCATCACCCCAGATTTTAACCCCACAAAAAAACACTTGGTAGGGAGATCTGCTCATATATTACTACTCATAGAGTTACTCTAGACAACCCATGGCGCTACCTTAGACAACCAATAGAGTTACCCAGTATTCTACGGAAGTTGTATACTTCTGTAGAATACTGGGTACTCATTTATTTACAGTCTCTTTATAGGTGTTTCCTGCAAATTATCCATGATATTATCAATAATCTATATGATTTCATAATGTCTCAGAGCCAGTGTTTTTATTTAATTAGTAACAGAAAAAACAAAAATTTTTCGTTGTTGTTACAATAGAAGTCATCGAACAACCATTTTGTGACTATGTTGTATAAGAGTAAAATTCTCAATAAACTGTGTTTTCATGAATGGCAATCTGTGTTCTTCCTGACAACTTTCTTATCTTTTCATAGGCCATATGTGTGTAGTTGTGCTGTTTATTGTGTTATACTGAGCATAAACCTTTTCTTGTTCAATCTTTTACCGTCAACACTCATTTTGTGTAATTTGTAACTTCACAGTTTGGTCACTAGAAATAGTATGCCCATTAAATGAGCAGTAGGATAAGATCTACTGAATGAACCATCATTGACAACCACTAATAATGCCTGTGCTATCTCACAGGTCAATAAAGCGCTTGCAAAAAAATGATTCACTAACATCACCACCATCAAGTTTAGTATAGAAGATATGAAGTTTTGTCCAACAAGTTACAGTGAAAGTAAAGATTCAAAACAAAAGCATGTGGCAAGGTCGGGTTTTTGTATAAAGTTGGCACTAATTTATTAATTATATTATTTTTTACGATAACATAAAAGCCTGTAGAAACAATCTATTTTATTTTTGCGTTCTCAAATTTTTACTACTGACATTGCTATTGTAATTATGACCGCCCAGTTGGATTTCTGGCTTTCAACATTATTTTCGTTCAACTAGTCCTTTTTGTACATTTTTCTTCATTGATTTGGAAATCTTGTTAGATACAATTCAGTTTTGTTTCTTTAGATTCACCCAACAGTAACCGTAGACTATCATCTAATGTTTATTATAGAGGGGATATAAGCTCTTATGGAGTAACAAGTATAACAACACATCCTCTGTTGTAATGTCACTGCTGAATAACGAAATCCAACTTTACTCAGTAACATGTAGGCTTCACACATACTTAGTACATTTGTAAAGAATTTTTGCCAACTTCATAGACACAACTGACTTGTTACACAGCAGTAACAATAACACAATCCTCCTGTTAATACACAAGCTTAACCGATAGTTTTACTCCAAAACGTTTATTTTCTAGGCTCACAGCTGCCGGCTGTTACCAGAGCCTATCAGTGAGACTTCACTCAGTAGTTCTCCTCTCCCCTAGCACCAACAGCCAACAGGCCTGGCAGACTTCACAGAAATCCAATGGTGTTCATTTATTGCTCCAAAATCATAAAGGCAAATGTTCCTATTAAGGCTTAAATGTGCTCCACCTGGTCGTACAAGTTGGCCAGGCTTATATAAAATTCCCCTAGGAAGCTATGCCACCAAATAAAGGAATAGCCAATCACATGTAGCAATAACAACAATGCGTTAATAAAAATAATACATATTTAAAAACAATTTAACATGGTAATCTTCAATCTCTCTCTGTAGGCTCCGCCTCTCTTTCACCATCTTGCCATCTCTTCTTCTCTAGCTTGTGCTCCTCTCCTTACCTGTCCCATCACATCAGCATTAGTCATGCTCCTCATACTTGCTAAGGAGTAAGGCCATCCAGGAAGCAGCACCATCATGTGGGCTGATGTAATGCAGCTCGTGGTAGCTCAAGGTAATTTGGGGTAACTGCCTAGAGGAGAAAAAGAGCTTTCTTATGGTAAAACTCAGATCAAAACCGGACCATTATTGGCCGGACTGTCTCTCATTTAGTTGTCTACCAATTTGCATTCATGTATAAGGGTAGGGAAGGAGAAAGAGGTGTCAAAATCTCGGGGCCTTGTACACCCAACTCTGGGTGACTGAGTCCTGCATAGACGGAGACACTGGGAGTTCGGGGAAAGGGTGTAAGTACAGAGGGTGGGGGTGTAGGTATTGGAATTGATGTGCACACAATTTCCCCACACATGTACACCTGTAGTGGATCGTGGCGGTAGGGCTGCCACTACCGTCCACTAAGAAACAGCCATCCTCAGCGCGCATATCGTGGAACAGCAAAGCAACACTTCTCTCAGGGTCGGTCAGACCTGCTGGGTACAACGGAGAAGTTGAGCACAACTTCACTACTAGTTAGCCCTCAGCTCAGAGAAACTAGGTATAGTTTAAGTAATAAAATACATTTTCTCGTTCACATAGCATGCTCTAGGGAGGAAATCGCCTAGAGCAGTTGACAACAGCAGCAGTATGTGATAACATAAGTAGCAATGAACACAAGTGAATCCCTCCTTTCATGGGCAGGTGGCAGGAAGTGGATTGCATCATGCTGAGTGTAACCATTAAGAGACAACAGCAAGTAATTTAACCAATCAACAGATTAACACATACAATGGCGCATAATAATAAATGAACAAGGTGTCTAGTGGCAATGAATAATGCTATAATATAAAGTCCTCAGTCTTTGCCAGCCTTAGATCCAAGATAGATGAAGTGTAGAGGTGGATAGGTCCTGGATACGTCTTTGGGTATTGATTCAGGCTACTTTTGGATCTCTGGCTACAGCAGCCATGTTGCTGCCGGCTCGATATGTCACTGCAGGGCCGGTAGAGGTCACTGCATGGTCGGTAGAAGTCATTGTAGGGCCGGTAGGTAAAGCTGCAGGGCCGGTATAGAGTGTCCAGGGCCGATATAAAATCTGCAGGGCCGGTAAGGTAATTCCTTTCCTTCTGGAGTGATGGCTTTCTGACTCACCACTTTGGGAGGTCTGTCTGACTTATTGCTTTAGTCAGAGTCACCTCTAGGCTACTACGAATGTGCAGGGCATGTGGGCTACTAAAGTCCACCACACACCTCCTCATCCCTCAATGACAAGAAGATCGATGAAACACGATTTGATTTACAAAAAAGTTGTCATGTTTCATCTGTGAGAAATCCTGTCTTGTGCACAGAAAAAAAGTCAATGATTCCCTTATTAATGACAATAGAATTAACCAAGTTTTATAGGTAATGTGGTTAATGAAGTCTCCTCTACCACAGACTAAAGTACTCTTAGAAATTCTCTGTTGTATAACACCTGATGGTTGAGTGATTACATCAATGGATATTACTCATATAAGTCATGCATGCTTTGGTTGAAATGTGTCATCGCTTTCAGGATTGAGTATCAGGTCCTTAGTTGACTTCCTGAGTAACTGAGTAGGTTAAAGGATACATCAAGTTGATATATGTTAGACTATTCTGTTAGTTCAACACCACATAGCTACACTGCTCAGTCTAACATTACTGAATTACACTTCTAGTGCACACAACAACAATAATATACTATTGGTTGTTTTAGAGATCATGGTGGAAGACCTCAAGTGTTGTCATTGACCTCATTTCATTTTTGCTTGCAGAGTTGTTTCACCTAAACTAAATCAACAGTTTTCATCATTAAATTGACTTACAAACCATTTTCTATTGACCATGTTTCAAAGTTATAAAATACTATCTACAAATTTAATGTACTGAATTTTATTCTGTTGGCAATGGCAACCAAGTATAAGTGCACACCGGCTTACATAAAAAAAATTGCATCGAGTCACAAAGGTTATTGATGACATCACAGATAATCTGTAGGAAACACCTACAAAGAGATTGTATATAAGTGAGTACTCAGTATTCTACAGAAGTATATCACATCTTGAACTGCTAGAAGATACAACAACACAACTGATTATATATAACAGTCTAGTAAAGTTATTGTATAATAAATCATAATGGGTTATGTATCTAGTGGATCTGATTGGTTTATTTACAAGTCAACAAACATTTACTGTACCTTTTACTACAGACATTCGGAGGTAAATGTTGTTTTATATATGTTTCCGTGATGAATGATTTTCTGTGAGCCAAGACTGTTTCATTGTTTATGTTTCTTTGAAAAGTCAAATTTTGAGGGAGTTTAACTCTGCAGTAAACAACAACAGCGATTGGTAATATGAAACTAATAGAGTTTCCGTTAAAACTCATAGTCGATTTTTCAGCACAAAATATATAGATTTCTTGTTTTTCTATTCTAGAGAGCCTGTGAATATAAAGGAAAGCACACAGACAACTGATGGATACAACCAATCTACAACTTCTCTGTGGGTAGTTATTGGTGAGTAAAACTGATTCATTTGCAGGTTTTGCTACTTTTTTTATTCAGCGTGGAAATTAAATCAGCATTTTAATTCATTGCATTTTGAATTATAAAATCAACATAAAGAGAGAAATGTGTATAGTTTCTGTATAGTATTTGTGTATTCATGGATATCATTGCTAGTTTTATACCTCATCTAAACATTATATTTTAGACACTGACATCAACTCATCTACAGAAGCTAAAGCAAACATGGAATGCTCAGCTGTATCAATATATGGATGAACTATAACTTGTTACCATACCAACACCTAAGGCAACTTGTGTTATGTAATCCATCCCTGTGATATATGTTTATACTTTACATGCATTAAAAGTCAATTAGATTTTTCTAACAGAAATACATAATAATAAATAAAGTTATATAACATTTTAGTTTGCGATTGTTTCAGTTGTGTTGCTAGCGTAGATAAATCCCAACAACTCCAAAGTTAGTTTATACCTACGTAGCTCAAGTACACAGTTTAGATACGAAAACCTGGATATAAAAGAAATGTGTTTAACCACAATTTACATTATATCTACATGGAATACGAAGCTTACTTCTATAGTGTGTTTAAAACCCTTTACTTGTTTGTCTTGGCAAAAATATTTGCATACAGATCCTCTTCAATTTTTTTAGTAGCAAACTGTTTGTATTTTTGTAAAATAAATGTACTTTGTAGTGTACCAGTTCATTAATGTTGAAAACAGCTGATTACAAACTGTCTTTTGTCAATCTTTGGTTTATGTAAAAAGACACTTGTGAAAAGCTGTTAAAAGAAAATTATACAAAAAAATTACGATGGCCAAGAATAATGCAATTGAAATTCAGGTATTCCGGGAAAAAAAGTTTTGAAATTCAGCTTCATAGGAGGGTTTGTAACTTGTTTTGAATGTACGCTGACATATACCAATGCCTTTCATTGCTCTCACTACATACTAGGACTCAGAAGGGCTCAATTTGACCTTTGCTTGAAACAGTTAATACCTCCACTGATGTAGCTTCTCCTCACATCTTTGAGGCAGAATCTCACATGCAAAACTGCTTAGCACATTTGGTTTAGAAGTGGCTGGATTTCATCTACTGGCAATACATACAGTTAGGGTAGTTTGGTGCCACAACATCTAATGAATAGATGCAATGTTATAAAAATGACTGACCAGCGTGTATGCATTGAGTTTTTGAAGAGTTATTTACCTCTTGAGTTAAGAACAGACAACTTCAAAAGAAAGGTTTTGAGAAAAAGCGACCCTTCAAAATCCACTTTGGATTGCATAGATTTTCATCAAGGCAAGGCCAAACTGAAATAATCGATTCTGAAAAAGAGACAGTAGCTAGCTGGTTGCGGAGTTGTCTCTTTCACGAAGGACAATGCTGCAATTATGAGTAACAAAAAACAATTGTTGGCATAAAAATAAAGAGAGTTATTTGGATGAATTGGTTATAATGGCTCAGCTCAATTTTATCCTTCAATGGTGACTAGACAAAATTGTTTTTTATTGAAAATATTAAAAAGTTGCTGGTAGAAGTATGACATGTAGTTCTAAACAAACAGCTAAGAAAATCTGTAAACTAGCTCGTAGCCATTTATTATAAAAATTTAAAGCTCATTATTCATGATTGTGTCAGCCTGCTTCAGTTTTATCCTGTTCAAACAAATATTTTCTCCGGTTTAATTTTTATTGTTGCTAAACAAAGCGACTATGCCAGAAACCGAACTTTTGCAAAAATAAACACGATGTGGTCAGCGATTATATACAATCATTGACGCAGTATTGAATATAGCTATATATGACCCCAATGATAATTAAAACCGCTGAAGGTACGATAAAGCTTTGGCTGCACACGCCAATGATTCTCACAATCAGCGCACGGCTGATGTGTAAATGTATAATCCGATGTCTGTGGGGGACAGAATACAAAGAATATCATTAACTAATTAACTATACTATTGGCCCACCATTGTCGTAGATGACCAAAAAAACTTTGATGTTGCATTCATCTAGAAAAATTATGATTTTTAATAAAAACAATTATAGCTTATCATAACATTTCTAATTATATTCGATTTTACTAAGTATAAAAATAATAATCAATAATAATTAATAATATAAATAATTGTTATGGTAATAACAGTTTCAAAAAATAACCATGAATGAATGATTATAATAATAACATTCACCGACACTACAAATATAAATAATTATAAAGAAAGAGTAAAAAGATAATTTTAAATCTATCTATAAAAATATACATATAATGTGGGTCATAACAACGACAGTCTGACGAACGATAAGTGTAATAATAATTATAAAAACTCATTAATAACGTAAATTCATCTTTTAACAGGTAAATTTGATGCCCCGCTCTTTCAAAGCATTCTTAAGTCTTTATAGAGACATGTCATTAGAAGATCTGTTTGACATTGCGGCAGCTATCAGGAAAAAAGATTTGCATGAGTCTGCTTAAAATAATTATTTTATATACTGCGACTGATAGCCGTTTCCAGTTGGATGTAGAAAGTTCAAAGAGAGATAACTCTCAATGTTACAACCCCTTTACACTGACTCGCTTTTTGCATAATTTTTGTCAAAATATCAATTGGGTGTTTTGAGTCAATAATCTATAAACTTTGTATCACTACATTGGGTTGTTTGCGTTTCACTCTCTCAGCTGACTGTATCTTCAACTCCAAGAGCAGGTGATGTTTTATTTTTAACATCAACACCGACTCCTGCCAGTGTTTTCTCTGAAAATGAAATATCAATATGATTAGATTAGTTTAACCACAAAAACACAAAAGTGTTAAAGCTGACAAACATCCATAAATATTGTTAAGGATTTGCACACGACTTTCATCGAACAGCTACTACAGAGGGCACCGGAGACAATAGGGCAGGTCTATTACTAGTCCAATACTACTACACAGTACGAACTAAATCTTCACTCACTTGGCTCCATCTGATACTTATACATCTTACAGGTGCAGCTACTTCACTCTGACAATTCAGACCTAGTTACTTATTCTAGTGGATTTTTGGGTTTCCATGTTTATCTACTAAGAACACTGTTAGCAGCAAAAACCTCAATTGTTTGAGTAATAACATTGGTAGACGCCAATGGCCTTTGTGCCAGCAAGTACCTTTGCCCAGATGTAATCACATGCTGGTATGGCACCGAGAGCACTGTGAAGGAGCCTGTCCAGACCTCACAACTACGTAGAGACCTCAACTCAGACACATAACTCAAAGCTCAAGAGTTATATACTTGTATTTGCCTTACAACTGCAGTGTAGCTTAAGTATGGGCAAAGTATAGGCACTGGCCCAGTGTAATACAATGCACAGTGAACTGACAAAATTCCAGTCTTCTATAGGCTGAACCACAAAAAACATTTTACCTAGTTAAGGCTTATACTCAATGACATTTAAGTGAAACATAATTGTAGTAAAGGATACATGAACTAAAACTCACAGCGAATAGCATAATGTCCAAATGTTTAAACATGCATGGAGCCCAGAAGTAGTGGGAGGAGTTATTGCCTTAGTAACCAATCAAGGCACCTATAAGTAATCTTGGCCTTCAATTCAAGTTTTCGGTCTTTTACTTGACTAACCTCCTAAATTGGTTGCATATAGGGGTTGGTATCTCTTGCGTGTAGGTATCTATGACCTCTCAGTCTATTTTGCACTCTCTGGCTATGGCAACTATTTTGCTGCCGGCTCGAGATACCTTACCAGGGTTGGGGTATTGTGCATGTGCTGTGCCAGGGTAATCAGTCTGCCTCATTCCCACCAATTTGGCTGTCTGCAGGCTATAAATTTGATGTCAGCGTTTTGGGAACGGTATCCGGCAAAGTGATGTGCCAGTAAGTGCTAACAGCACACTCACACGGTGTCAATATACTCTTTCTCACACCCATAGAGCTACTCTAGACAACCCATGGAGATACTCTAGACAACCCATGGAGCTATTGTAGACAACCCATGGAGATACTCTAGACAACCCATGGAGATACTCTAGACAACCCATGGAGCTATTGTAGACAACCCATGGAGATACTCTAGACAACCCATGGAGCTACTCTAGACAACCCATGGAGCTACTCTAGACAACCCATGGAGCTACTCTAGACAACTCATGGAGCAACTCTAGACGACCCATACAGCTACTCTAGACAACCCATGGACCTACTCTAGACAACCCATGGAGCTACTCTAGATGACCCATACAGCTACTCTAGACAATCCATGGAGCTACTCTAGACAACCCATACAGCTACTCTAGACAACCCATGGAGTTACTCTAGACAACCCATGGAGCTACTCTAGACAACCCATAGACAGGAAATTGAATACCCGCTTTTATAACGATGTTTGCACTAAAATCCACCGCAATAATTAATTACCAGCAGCTAAGAGTCGTTCGTTTTAAATCAGTTGTATTTTTTCAAAAATAACGGTGTAATAAACCACTAATGATCCTCGTTAGTTAAATACAAACACACACAAGCTAACTATGCCATGCGGTTACCATAGATAATTTGTGGCTTCCTGTCTTATTACACATGCCTGGTTTTATCGCGAAACTATCGTTCCCAATAACAATAAAAATCTGGAGTTTTGTTAATCGCCAATTTCGTAGATCGACAAATGTTTATCGACAAGTCTCACGACAAATTTATCGACAATGGTGTTTCTAGCAGGAATTTCCCTTTATCCCCGGCGGTATCGCCAATTTGTCATGATGTGGAAACATTGTAATTATCTTTGTTCAACTACTCATTTTTGTAGACTTTTCTTTATTTGGAAATTTTATTTGACACAGTTCAGTTTTATTTCTTTAGATTCACCCAACAGTAACCGTAGACTATCGTCTAATGTTTATTATAGAGGGGATATAAGCTCTTATGGAGTAACAAGTATAACAATACATCTTTTGTTGTAATGTCACTGCTGAATAAAGAAATCCAACTTTACTCAGTAACATGTAGGCTTCACACATACTTAGTACATTTGTAAAGAACTTTTGCCAACTTCATGGACACGACTGACTTGTTACACAGCAGTAACAGCAACACAATCCCCCTGTTACTACACAAGCTAAACCGATAGTTTTGACTCCAAAATGTTTATTCTCCAGGCTCACAGCTGCCATCTGTTACCAGAGCTTATCACTGAGATTTCACTCAGTAGTCCTCTTCCCCCCTAGCACAAACAGCCAACAGGCCAGACAAACTTCACAGTGTTCCAATGGTGTTCATCTATTGCTCCAAAATGATAGAGGTAAGTTTTCCCATTGAGGAATAAATGTGCTCCGCCTTGCCGTACAAGTTGGCCAGGCTTGTATAAATTTCCGTAGGAAGCTATGCCACCAAATAAAGGTATAGCCAATCACATGTAACAATCACAACAATGCGTTAATAAAAATAATACATATTTACAAACAATGTAACATGGTAATCTTCAATCCCTCTCTGTAGGCTCCGCCTCTCTTGCACCATCTTGCCATTTCTTCTTTTCTAGCTTGTGCTCCTCTCCTTACCTGTCCCATCACATCAGCATTAGTCATGCTTCTCATACTTGTTAGGGAGTAAGGCCATCCAGGAAGCGGCACCATCCTGTGAGCTGATGTAATGCAGCTCGTGGTAGCTCAAGGTAACTTGGGGTGATTGGCTAGATGAGAAAACGAGCTTTTTAATGGTAAAACTCAGATCAAAACCGGACCATTATTGGCCGGACTGTCACTCATTTAGTTGTCTACCAATTCTCATTCATGTATAAAGGTAGGGAAGGAGAAAGAGTTGTCAGAATCTCGGGGTCCTGTACACACAACTCTGGGTGACTGATTGATGCATAGACAGAGACACTGGGGGTTAGGGGAAAGAGTGAAAGTACAGAGGGTGGGGGGTGTAGGGATTGGAATTTTGAGCACACAATTTCCCCACGCATGTACACTTGTAGTGGATCGTGGTGGTAGGGCTCCCACTACTGTCCACTAACAAACAGCCATCCACAGCGCCCATCTCGTGAAACAGCAAAGCAACACCTCTCTCAGGGTCGGTCAGACCTGCTGGGTCCAACGGAGAAGTTGAGCACAGCTTCACTACTAGTGAGTCCTCAGCTCATAGAAACTAGGTATAGGTTTAGTAATAAAAAACATTTTCTCTAGGCAATGGCCTAGAGAAGTTGACACCAGCAGCAGTATGTGATAAGTAGCAATGAACACACGTGAATCCAGCCTTTCATGGGCAGGTGGCAGGAAGTGGATTGCATTATGCTAAGTGTAACCATTAAAAGACAACAGCAAGTAATTTAACCAATCAAGAGATTAACACATATAATGGAGCATAGTAATAAATGAACAAGGTGTCTAGTGGCAATGAAAAATGTTATAATATAAAGTCCTCAGTCTTTGCCAGCCTTAGATCCAAGATACATGAGATGTAAATGTGGATAGGTCCTGGTTGCGTCCTTGTGTATTGATTCACGCTACTTTCGGATCTCTGGCTACAGCAGCCATCTCGTTGCCGGCCCGGTATGTTACTGCAGGGCCGGTAGAGGTCAATGCATGGTCGGTAGAGGTCATTGCAGGGCTAGTAGGTAAAGCTGCAGGGCCGGTATAGAGTGTGCAGGTCCGATATAACATCTGCAGGGCCGGTAAAGTAATTCCTTTTCTTCTGGAGTGATGGCTCTCTGACTCACCACTTTGGGAAGTCTGTCTGGCTTATTGCTTTAGTCAGAGTCATCTCTAGGTCACTATGAGTGCGCAGGGCATGTGTGCTACTAAAATCCACCGCACACCTCCTCATCTCTCAATGACAATAAGATCGTTGAAACACTATTTTATTTACAAAAAATTGTCATGTTTCATCTGTGAGAAATCCTGTCTTGTGCACAGAAAAAAAGTCAATGGTTCTCTTGTTAATGACAATAGAACTAACCAAGTTTTATAGGTAATGTGGTGAATGAAGCCTCCTCTACCACAGACTAAAGTACTGTTAGAAGTTTTCTGTTGTATAACAACTGATGGTTGAGTGATTAGATCAATGGATGTTACTCATATAATTCATGCATGCTTTGGTTGAAATGTGTCATCGCTTTCAGGAGTAAGTATCAGGTCCTTAGTTGACTTCCTGGGTCACTGAGTAGGTTAAAGGGCACATCAAGTTGATCTCTGTTACCCTGCCGAGTCTAACATTACTGGATTACACTTGTAGTGCGCACAACAACAATTATATATCTTTGTTTGTTGTTAGAGATCATGGTGGAAGATCTCAAGTGTTGTCATTGACCTCATTTCATTTTTGCATGCAGAGTTGTTTCACCTAAACTGAATCAACAGCTTTCATCATTAAATTGAATTACGAACCAATTTCTCTTGACCATGTTTCGAAGTCATAAAATAATGTCTACAACTTTTAATGTACAGAATTTATTCTATTGGCAATGGCAACCAAGTATAAGTGCACACCTGCTCACATAAAAAATTGCATCGAGTCACCAAGGTTATTGATGACATCACAGATAATCTGCAGGAAACACCTACAGAGAGACTGTATATAAATGAGTACCCAGTATTCTACAGAAGTATATCACATCTTGAACTGCTAAAAGATACAACACAACTGATTATATATAACAGTCTAGTAAAGTTATTGTATAATAAATCATAATGGGTTATGTATCTAGTGTATCTGATATGATTGATTTATTTACAAGTCAACAAACATTTACTGTACCTTTTACTACAGATATTCTCAGGTAAACAATGTTATTTGTGTTTCTATGATGAATGATTTTCTGTGAGCCAAAACTGTCTCATTCATTATTTATGTTTGTTTGGAAAGCCAAATTTTTGAGAGAGTTTAGTTTTGCAGTAAACAACAACAGCGATTGGTAATATGAAACTCATAGAGTTTCCGTTAAAACTCATTGTCAATATTTCAGCACGAAATATATAGATTTCTCGTTTATCTATTCTAGAAAACCTGTGAATATAAAAGAAAGCACACAGACAACTGATGAATACAACCAATGCACAACTTCGCTGTGGATAGTTATTGGTGAGTAGAACTGATTCAATTGCAGGTTTTGCCACTTTTTTTATTCAGCGCGGAAATTAACTCAGCACTTCAATTCATTGCATTTTAAAATATAAACTCAACATTAAGAGAGAAATGTGTATAGTTTCTGTATAGTATTTTGTGCACTCATGGATATCATTGCTAGTTTTATACATCATCTAAACATTATATTTTAGACTTTGACATCAACTCATCTACAGAAGCTAAAGCAAACATAGAATACTCAAATGTATCACTCTATGGATGAACTATAACTTGTTACCACACCAACACCTAAAGCAACTTGAGTTATGTTGATCCATCCCTGTGATATAAGTTTATACTTTGCATGCATTAAAAGTCCATGAGATTTTTCAATCGAAATACATAATAATAAATAAAGTTATATAATACTTTAGTTTGCGATTGTTTCAGTTGTGTTACCAGCGCAGATAAATCCCAACAGACTCCAAAATTAATTTATACCTACATAGCTCGTGTACACAGTTTAGATATGAAAAACTTGGAAATAAACGAAATGTGTTTAACCACAATTTACATTATATCTACATGGAATACGAAGCTTACATATTTAGTGTGTTTAAAACCCTTTACTTGTTTGTCTCGGCGAAAATATTTGCATACAGAGCCTTTTCAATTTTCTTCTAGTAGCAAACTGTTTTTTTTTTTTTTGTTTGTAAAACAAATGTAGTTTTAGTGTACCAGTTCATTAATGTTGTAAACAGCTGATTACAAACTGTCTTTTGTAAGTTTTTTGCTTATTTAAAAAGACACTTGTGAGAAGCTGTTAAAAGAAAACCAACAGTAACAGTAGACTGTCATCTAATGTTTATTATAGAGGGAATATAAGCTCTTATGGAGTAACAAGTAAAACAATACATCCTTTGTTGAAATGTCACCGCTGAATAAAGAAATCTACCTTTACTCAGTAACATGTAGGCTTCACACATACTTAGTACAATTGTAAAGAATTTTTGCCAACTTCACTGACACAACCGACTTGTTACACAGCAGTAACTACAACACAATCCTCCTGTTACTACACAAACTAAACCGATAGCTTTGTTCCAAAACGTGTCTCATTGTTATTCTCCTGGCTCACAGCTGCACGCTGTTACGAGAGCCTATCACTGAGATTTCACTCAGTAGTTCTCCTCCTCCTAGCACCAATAGGCTAGACAAACTTCACAGTGTTCCAATGGTGCGTATCATTTATTACTTCAAAACGATACAGGTAAGTGTTCCTATTGAGGCTTAAATGGGCCGTACAAGTTGGCTCTCCTTACCAGTCCAATCACATCAGCATTAGCCATGCTCCTCATACTTGCTAGGGAGTAAGGCCATTCAGGAAGTGGCGCCGTCTTGTGAGCTGATGTGATACAGCTTGGGGGTGTCTGAAGGTAACTTGAGATAGCTTTCTAGAGGAGAAAGAGAGTTTTCTTATGGTGGAAACCAGATCAAGATCGGACCATTATTGGCCAGGCTGTCTCCCATTTAGTTTTCCACAAATTTCCATTCATGTATAAGGGTAAAGAAGGGAAAAGAATTGTCAAAATCTCGGGGTCCTGTATACACAACTTTGGGTGACTCATTGCTGCATAGACAGAGACACTGGGGGTTGGGGGAAAGGGTGTTTGTACAGAGGGTGGAGGTGTAGGTATTGGAATTGATGTGCACACAATTTCCCCACACACTTACACCTGTAGTGAATCGTTCCAGGGGGGCTCCCACTACCGTCCACTAAAAAACAGCCATCCACAGCGCACAGCTCGTGGAACAAGAAGCAACACCTCTCTCTATGAGGCAATGCAGGGTCAATCAAACCTTCTGGGTACAAGGAAGAAGTTGAGCACAACTTCACTACTAGTGAGCCCTCGGCTCAAAGAAACTGGTATAGTTCAAATAATAAATACATTTATTTGTCGACATATCATGCTCTAGGAAGGCAATCGCCTAGAGTAGTTGACAACAGCAGCAGTTGGTGAAAAGTGGCAATGTACACTAGTAAATCTAGTCTTTTAAAGGCTGCTGGCTTGAAGTGGATTGCATCATGCTAAGACCAATTAATAAAATACAACAGGAAGTAATTTAACCAATCGAGAGATTAACACATATAACGGCGTATAATAATAAATTAACCACTTGTCTAATGGCAAGGAGTAATGCTATAATATAAAGTCATCAGTCTTTGCCAGCCTTACATCCAAGGTAGATGGGATGTAAAGGTGGATACGTCCTGGATACGTCCTTATGTATTGATTCAGGCTACTTTCGGATCTATGGCTACAGAGGCCATCTTGTTGCCTGCCTGGTTTGTCACTGTAGGGTCGGTAGAGGTCACAGCAGGATCCGTAGAGGTCATTTTAGGGCCGGTAAGGAAAGCTGGAGGGGGGGGGGTAAAGAGTGTGCAGGGCCGATATAAAATCTGCAGGGCCGGTAAGGTAATTCCTTTTCTTCTGGAGTGATGGCTTTCTGACTCACCACTTTGGGAAGTCTGTCTGACTTATTGCTTTAGTCAGAGTCATTTTTAGGTTACTATGAGTGCACAGAGGATGTGTGCTATTAAAATCCACCACGCACCTCATCTTTCAATGGCAATAAGACCAATGAAACACAATTTGATTTACAAAAATGTTATCAAGTTTCATCTGAGAAATCCTGTCTTGTTCACAGAACAAAAGTCAATGATTGCATTGATAATGACAATAGAACTAACCAAGTACTATAGGTAATGTGGTTAATGAAGCCTCCTCTTCCACAGACCAAAGGACTCTTAGAAGTTTTCTGTTGTATAACACCTGATGGTTGAGTGATTAGATCAATGGATATTACGCATATAAGTCTTGCATGCTTTGGTTGAATTGTGTCACCGCTTTCAGGATTGAGTATCAGGTCCATAGTTGACTTCCTGGGTCACTGAGTAGGTTAAAGGATACATCAAGTTGATCTATGTGAGAGTACTCTGTTAGTTCAACACCACATGGCTACACTGCTGGTTTTAACATTACAGGATTGCACCTCCAGTGCACACAACAACAATAATAGACTATCGGTTGTTTTAGAGATTATGGTGGAAAACCTCAAGTGTTGTCATTGACCTCATTTTACTTTTGTGTGCAGATTTGTTTCCCTAAATTAGAGCAACAGTTTTCATCATTAACTTGGCTTACAAACCAATTTTTCTTGACCGTGGTTCAAGGTATCTACAATTTTAATGCACTGCTTGTGTTTTGGTACATAGAAGATTTTTATTCTGTTGGCAATGGCAACCAAATAAAAGTGCACACCTGCTCAGATAAAAAAAACTGCATCGAGTCACAAAGGTTATTGATGACATCACAGATAATCTGTAGGAAACACTTACAAAGAGACTGTATATAAATGAGTACTCAGTATTCTACAGAAGTACATCACATCTTGAACTGCTAGAAGATACAACACAACTGATTATATATAACAGTCTAGTAAAGTTATTGTATAATAAATCATAATGGGTTATGTATCTAGGGGATCTGATATGATTGATTTATTCACAAGTCAACAAACATTTGCTGTACCTTTCACTACAGATAGTCTCAGGTAAATATTGTTATTTGTGTTTCTATGATGAATGATTTTCTGTGAGCCAAGACTGTTTCATCGTTTATGTTTCTTTGAAAAGTCGAATTTTGAGAGGGTTCAACTCTTCAGTAAAGGACAACAACAGCGATTGGTAATATGAAACTCATAGAGTTTCCCTTAAAACTCATAGTCGATATCTCAGCACAAAATATATAGATTTCTTGTTTTTTTATTCTAGAGAGCCTGTAGACAAACAAGAAAGCGCACAGACAACTGATGAATACAACCAATGCACAACTTCTCTGTGGATAGTTATTGGTGAGTAGAACTGATTCATTTGCAGGTTTTGCTACTTCTTTTATTCAGCGTGGAAATTAAATCAGCACTTTAATTCATTGCATTTTGAAATGTAAACTCAACATAAAGAGAGAAATGTGCATAGTTTCTGTATAGATTTTGCGCATTCATGGATATCATTGCTAGTTTTATACATCATCTAAACATTATATTTTAGACTTTGACATCAACTCATCTACAGAAGCTAAAGCAAACATGGAATACTCAGCTGTATCAATCTATGGATAAACTATAACTTGTTACCACATCCACACCTAGAGCAACTTGTGTTATGTTGATCCATCCCTGTGATATAAGTTTATACTTTGCATGCATTAAAAGTCAATTAGATTTTTCTAATAGAAATACATAATAATAAATAAAGTTATATAACAATTTAGTTTGCAATTTTTTCAGTTGTGCTAGTAACGCCGATAATTCCCAATAAATCCAAAGTTATTTTATACCTACACAGTTTAAATACGAAAACTTGGAAGTAAACGAAATGTGTTTAACCACAATTTACATTTTATCTGCGTGGAATAAAGAACTTACATTTATAATGTGTTTAAAATCCTTTACTTGTTTGACTTGGCAAAACTACTTACATACAGATCTTTTTCAATTTTCTTTTAGTAGCAAACCGCTCTTTGTTTTTTGTGAAACAAGTGTAGTTTTTAGTGTGACAGTCCATTAATGTTGTAAACAGCGAATTACAAACTGTCTTTTGTAAGTTTTTTGCTTATTTAAAAAGATGCTTGTGAAAAGCTGTTAAAAGAAAGCTCCGCAAAAAACTAAGATCGTCAAGAATGATGCAATTGGAACTCCAGTGTTCCGGAATAAGAAAGTTTTAAAAATTAGGATTCATAAGAGGATTTGTAGTTTGCTTTGAATGTACGCTGACATGTATGTACCAGTGCCTCTCTCTACTCTCACTAAATACTAAGACTCAGAAGACCTCACTTTGAACTTTGCTTGAAACAGTTAATACCTCCACTGATGTAGCTTCTCCTCACATCTTTGAGGAAGAACCTCACATGCAAAACTGCTTGGCACATTTGGTTTAGAAGTGGCTGGATTTCATCTACTGGCAATACATACAGTTAGGGTAGTTTGGTGCCACAACATCTAATGAATAGATGCAATGTTATAAAAATGACTGACCAGCGTGTATGCATTGAGTTTTTGAAGAGTTATTTACCTCTTGAGTTCAGAACAGACAACTTCAAAAGAGTGTTGTTGAGAGAAAAACGATCCTTGAAAATCCACTATGGATTGCATAGATTTTCATCAAGGCAAGGCCAAACTGAGATAATCGATTCTCAAGAAGAGACAGTAGCTAGCTGGTTACGGAGTTGTCACTTTTACGAAGGACAATGCTGCATTTATGAGTAACAAAAAACAACTGTTGGCATAAAAACTAAAGAAGTTTTTTAGATTGATTGGTTATATTGGCTCAGCTCAACTTTATCCTTCAATAATGACTAGACAAAAATGGTTTTGCTGATTTATCACAATATTAAAAAGTTGCTGGTAGAAGTATGACATGTAGTTCTAAACAAACAGCTAAGAAAAGCTGTGAAATAGCTTGTAGCCGTTTATTATTAAATTTTAAAACTCAATATTTATGACTGTTTCAGCTTGCTTCATTTTTTTCTTTTTCAAACAAATCTTTGCACAGATTGAATTGTTATTGTTGCTAAAGAAAGCGACTATGCCAGAAGCCGATCTTTTGCAAAATTAAACACAATGTGGCCAGCGGTTATATACAATCATTGAAGCAGTATTGAATATACGTATATATGACATCAATGATAATTAAAACCGCTGAAGGTACGATAAAGCTTTGGCTGCACATGCCAATGAATCTCACAATCAGCGCACGGCTGATGTGTAAATGTATATTCCAGTGTCTGTGGGGGGAAAGCAAACAATATCATTAACTAAGTAACTATACTATTGGCCCACGGTTGTCATAAATGACCAAAAAAATTAGATGTTGTATTTATTTAGAAAAACTATGATTTCTAATAAAAACAGTCATAGCTTATCTTAACAATTCTAATCATATTTGATTTTATTAAGTATAACAACAATAATAAACCATAATTAGTAATATAAATAGTTATTACGGTTATAATAAATTAAAAAAATAACCATGAATGAATGGTTATAATAATAACATTCACTGACACTAAAAATATAAATAATTATAAGGAAAGAGTAAAAAACAGTTTTAATTCTATCTATAAAACCATATATGATATTGGTCATAACAGCGACAGTCTAACGATCGATAAGTATAATAATAATTATAATAACTGATTAAAAATATAAATTGATTTTTTTACAGGTAGATTCTTTCAAAATGTTCTGAATTTGTTTTAGGGACATCTCATTATATGATCTGATTGACATTGTGGCAGCTATCAGGAAAAAAAACTTTGCTTGTGTTTGCTTAAAACAATTATATGATTTATTGCGACTGATAGCCATTTCCGTTTGGATATAGAAAGTTCAAAGAGAGATAACTCTCAATGTTACAACCCCTTTACACCGACTCGCTTGTTGAATTATTTGTATCAAAATATCAGTTGGGTGTTTTGAGACACTGAACTATAAACTTTGTATTATTACATCGTATTGTCTGCGCTTCACTCTCTCAGCTGACTGTATCTTCAACTCCAATAGCAGGTGATGTTTTATTTTTTAGCATCAACAACCGACTCCTGCTAGTTGGTTCTCTGAAAATGAACTACTACACAGTATTGCAGCACCAAATCCAAGCTGTGCCGAGCTCTACCAAGCTGGATTCTACCAGAGAAAACACTGCCGAAAGTGGTGTTTACTTCCCTATCAACAATGATATGCTACCGGGTAGTACTGAGCGCTGCCGAACTAGGGACAGCACAGGAATAACTAGTAAGGCAACCTGCCAAACTAGTAAGAAGTAGAGTGACAAGGATCTACTTGTATCTGACTATATGATACTATCACACCGTGAATATCACAACACAATACAATTGCTTTGGTTACTACACTGTGGGAGCGCACAAACACTTATGCCTTCCCTGGGCAAATGTCAGCAACTTTATCCCGTACATATGCAAATTATGCTGTTAAAAATAAACATACATGATTGGCTAAAATAAACAGGCTGAAAACAATCTAAAAAAATATTTTCTACACACACAAACAGACCACACAAGCAGACCCAAGAATTTCAATTGTCCAATCAGCCGTCAGTAAAGGAAATTTTCCTGTTCATCCGCTTCAAAATGGAGCTACTCTAGGAAGGCAATCGCCTAGAGTAGCTGACAACAGTAGCAGTATGTGAAATGAACTCGAATGAATCCAGCATTTTATAGGCAGGACGTGGAATGCTTCATGCTAAGTCCAACCAATAAAATACAACGAGAAGTAATTTAAACGATCAAGGAATTAACACATATAATGGCGCATAATAATAAATGTATAAGGTGTCTATTGACAAGGAATAATGCTATAATATAAATTTCTCAGTCTTTGCCAGCCTTAGATCCAAGATAGATGGGATGTAAATGTGGATACGTCCTGGTTTCGTCCTTGTGTATTGATTCAGGCTTCTTTCAGATCTCAGGCTACAGCAGCCATCTTGTTGCCGGCCCGATATGTCACTGCAGGGCCGGTAGAGGTCACTGCATAGTCGGTAGAAGTCATTGTAGGGCCAGTAGGTAAAGCTGCAGGGCCGGTATGGAGTGTGCAGGGCCGATATAACATCTGCAGGGCCGGTAAGGTAATTCCTTTTCTTCTGGAGTGATGGCTTTCTGACTCACCACTTGGGAGGTCTGTTTGACTCATTGCTTTAGTCAGAGTCATTTCTAGGTTACTATGAGTGTGCAGAGCATATGTACTACTAAAATCCACCACACACTTCCTCATCCTTCAACGACAAGAAGATTGATACAGCATGATGTGATTCACAAAAAACTTATAATGTCTCATCTGTGAGAAATCCTGTCTCGTGCCCAGAACAAAAATCAATAATTCCATTAACAGCAACAATAGAACTAACCAAGTTTTATAGGTAATGTGGTGAAAAAGCCATCTCTACCACAGACCAAAGTACTTTTAGAAATTCTCTTTTGTATAACACCTGATGGATGAGTGATTACATCAATGGGTATTGCTCATATAAGTCATGCATGCTTTGATTGAAATGTGTCATTGCTATCAGGATTAAGTACCAGGTCCTTAGTTGACTTCCTGGGTCACTGAGTAGGTTAAAGGATACATCAAGTTGATCTATGTTACAGTACTCTGTTAGTTCAACATCACATGACTACCCTGCTGAGTTTAACATAACAGGATTGCACATCCAGTGCACACAGCAACAGTAATATAATATCGGTTGTTTTTAGAGATCATGGTTGAAGACCTCAAGTGTTGTCATTGACCTCATTTTATTTTTGTGTGCAAAGTTGTTCCTCCTAAATTAAAGCAACAGTTTTCATCATTAAATTGACTTACAAACCATTTGTTCTTGACCGTGTTTTAAATTCGTGAAATACTATCTACAAAATTTAATGTACTGCTTGGGTTTTGATACGTAAAAGATTTTTACTCTGTTGCCAATGGCAACCAAATAAAAGTGCACACCTGCTTACATAAAAAACTGCATCAAGTGACAAAGGTTATTGATGACATCATAGATAATCTGTCAGAAACACCTACAAAGAGACTGTATATAAATGAGTACTCAGTATTCTACAGAAGTATATCACATCTTGAACTGCTAGAAGATACAACACAACTGATTATATCTAACAGTCTAGTAAAGTTATTGTATAATAAATCATAATGGGTTATGTCTCTAGTGGATCAGATATGACTGATTTATTTACAAGTCAACAAACATTTATTGTACCTTTTACTACAGATATTCACAGGTAAATATTGTTATGTGTTTCTGTGATGAATGATCATCAGTCAGTTGTATTCCAAAACTTTAAAATGGGGTTGCTTTTGGCTCAGTAAGCACATCTGTAACTGTCTCTTCTAACCATCTCCTAAAAATTTCTCTGGTGATGTTATAAGCAATTACTCGGAACCAAATTAGCAAAGACTCTCTTAAGACCATTTCTTGATGTTTAAGTCAGCAGTAATGAATTTTCTTGTTTTGCATTATAGAGAGCTGGTGGATATGAAAGATTATACAGAGACACTTCATGAATACAACCAATGTACCACCTCTTCGTTCATAGTTCTTGGTGAGCAGAACTGATTGATGTTCCCTCTCTGGCACGGCTTTCTTTTCTCCTCTCTGACATGGCTTCATTTTGTCGTCTCTGACACGGCTTCATTTAGTCTTCTCTGACACGGCTTCATTTAGTCCTCTCTGGCACGGCTTCATTTAGTCTTCTCTGACACGGCTTCATTTAGTCCTCTCTGACACGGCTTCATTTAGTCCTCTCTGACACGGTTCCATTTAGTCCTCTTTGGTACTGCTTCATTTAGTCCTCTCTGACACGGCTTCATTTAGTCCTCTCTGGCACTGCTTCATTTAGTCCTCTCTAACACGGTTTCATTTAGTCCTCTCTGACAAGGCTTCATTTAGTCCTCTTTGGTACAATAATATAAGTACTTTTTTCTTGTTCTCATTACATATATTACATAATTATTTTTATTTAGACTTTGACATCAACCTATCTGCTCATACTAAAGCAGACACAAACTACTTGGATTTAGAAGTCTATGGGAGATAGAACACCTGCAACTAAAGCAACTTGTGACAGTTTTATACATCCTTGTGATATTGTTTGTTATACCATATTCTAGATCAGAGTCAGAGGTTTTATATGTTTTATATATCAAGATACCCGTGAATAAAAAGTAAAACCATGAAACCAAGGTGAGCGCATCCATTTGCACAAGTTGCATCTTAAATTTTACAACAAACCCAGAGCTATCTTATACCAACCAAATTAGTTAAGGCCTGGTCACACGAAGCCGAACCTCTGACGAAACTGTAAACAAAACTATTTTCCAGCCAAAGCGTATTTGTTGCTGAGTAATAGTGGCAAATATTTCAGTTTATTTGGGACCAAGCGTTGTTGGGTTTGGTGAGATTGTTGGTTGGATTGTTTATGGATGATTGTACCATTGGACTATATAATTTAAGTTCATCAATTTGTTTATTAAGAGTATTCGCGACCTGTTCGTCGAACAAAATACAAAAAATGAGAGGTGTTTGTAGTTCAATATGTCGCGTAACCAACGGAACATTAGTTTAAATTAGAACAACATAATATTCAATGAAATGTTATAGTTTACCGAACAAATCATAAAGAAGATAACTCCCAATTTTGAAAATAATCATGAAAATAATAAAATTTGAACTGCTACAGACTGGAATAGTTTGTCAAGCTGCCCTTTAATTTAGTAAATCTTGAACGCTTGCATTATTTTGATTTATTTTTCGAGGATATAAAACCGGTCTATGAAAATAAAAAAAATCAACTCGCTTATTATTATTTATTTAGTGTTCAGTTTCATTCGCGACCTACGAACAATACAAATAAATACTTGCTGATTATTTTTTTTATTCAGTGAGCTACTTTTTGTTGACCCACGAGTTCCGAACAAAATGATTCTTTATTGATTAAATTTATTGCCGATCTGATTTTTTTTATTGCAATGCGTTCGGCGAACGAAGGTCGCGAATACTCTTAATGTCTCTTTGCCTTTCTTGGCCAGTCTGTAACGCCAGCGTCTTTTTCAACATGCAAATGGCTTCCATAGTATCACATTTGATTTTTGAATAAGAATTACCTATTGTGTTACACTGTAACTAGTTAACTATTTATTTCTCCTTCAGGTTATCTCATACTTTTTAATAAGTGAGACAAAACATTACTTTCACAATGTACCGTAAAAAGAAAGGACAGGTACTTAGTTACCAACTTAGTTACCACATCAGCATTGATCTGCCTGAAAGACTTGACAAAACCCACTCACTTCACTACCACATGCATATATTGTATGACTCAGTGGCATTTAGACATGCATACAGTGTGGGTGTAGTTATCCAAGGATTTGTGATAAATGTACTGACTTCAATAAAAGCATGCCCAAGTTTTTGTCCAATAGAAGTAAAATAAGAGAGTAGACTCGGTTGCCTGCCATTTTGCCTTTCTCAGTAGTTCAAAATTATCCTTTTACTTTCCTCTGGTTTTGATTAATTCTTAACATAAACATATGGATGGACGTATCTCTGAATATATATAATTTGCTAATAGGTGATAACCCACAGAGATCGGTTTGGGATTTGAAATTAAACTATCAACAAAAACCTTGCAGCAGTATAAGCTTATAATTTGATAACAATCAATTTGATCTCAATTTTAAGGGCAGCAGAAGTAGCATTGCCTCACAATATAGTATGAAATTGTTTTACTTTAGTATTACAATATGGAGAGGTAATTTGCAAAGTTGAATTTTCATCGCTGATTGTCCAGTTTTAATGCTCTAGGTGAAAGTTTTAAAAGCAAAAAAGAAATGGGACGATGGAGAAAAATATTTATATTAGAGTTAAGCAAACTCAGTTTGCTTACACAAAGAAAGATGTTGGAGGTAAATAAATATTTGAAGTCCAAGCACACACCATTAAGGTATACACATTGTCTTTATATCAGATATAATAGTGTTGGTTGATTTGTTATTACACGGACACTAATCTTGTGTTGTAGTAGATTTTTATGATCACATTGTCTACGCTAAGGTCTCCCTGACAACTGCAGAGTGTCAGGCATGCCTTCCTTGAGTCTGACACTGCCAGAAATTTTATGAAAGGCAGGCATTAACACTACCGGCCCTGCAGCTATCACTACGGGCACTGCAGTAACACTATTGGCCCTGCAGCCAATCTATGCCGGGTGGGAAAAAAAGGACAAACGTTGTCTGAGAGACGAGACCAGTCTCAAAAAATGCAAAAGCTTGAGTCCCCGACATAACCACCATCAGAATTGCCAGAAGTGCTAGACCCAAAGCTATAACCGCCTAAGAACTCCGCTTATATTGTACCATCACTTCCTGGGCTGTGACTCAGCAGTATTGCTTCTAAGGCTCCGCCTCCAACTTCTGGGTTCCTCGTTTACTTAACCTTATATTAACCAATCTGATTCCTTGCTAGTTATAATCTGTTCTAGGCTCGCATATTTATGTTTTACTTCTTTGTTATTTGTCATCTCTATAACTAGGTCAATGATTTCCTGTACCTCTGCCCATAAAAAGCAGAGTTTTGCTTACACTTTTTCCACTTGTATCAGGATACAGCTTGTGATTGCAACTAGTAGCAACATACTTGGTCACTATTGTTTTATACTGGGTTGTTGTAAAATACTAAAATGGTTATTACTCTGAAGCACTGAATATTGAGACTGAGCCGTGGGCTCTGTTACAGTTGTGAAGTAGGAGATACTCCTCCGTTGAAATTTTTTGCTAAATAACCTCTGTTCGAGAGAGGTTCTGTTGGTGGTATTTCAGCCGCCCCCCTAAGATCCATTACAGTATAAGTTTTATCAAAATAACAGTTGGGTGTTTTGAGTTGCTGATCTATAAACTTTGTATTATTGCATTTTATTGTTTGTGCTTCACTCTCTCAGGTGATTTTATATTCAACTCAAAAAGCAAGCTATGTTTTATCTTTAGCATCAACGCTGACTCCCGCTAGTTAAGTTATAAAATCGAAAGATAACAGTGATTAGGTAAGTTTACTCACAAACACACAAAAGTGTTAAAGCACACAAACATACATAAATATATGACGTTATACTACATTCATATCTCACTCACTTTGATTGCTTATTTCCTATCATAAATAAGTATTTCAGGCTGTTGATTTACAAACCCAAAGTGCTATCGATAAAAAAGTTTCGTATAAGCCTGCGTCATGTAGTCATGGACAATGCTAACGCTTAAGAAAGTGGTAGAAAACTATACAATTTTCTCCTGAATGAGTTTATTTTCTAATGCAGACATCTTCATTACACATTGATGGAGAAAGATGAAAAAGATTGTTTACTCACCGATATGAAGTTCAGCTCTTTTATTATTTTGCTGTTATTTATTAATCTAAACCAACAGCTTTCTATTACTAGTAACAAAAACAAAATGTAGCATAAGTAAAAGTCGGGCTCGAAGAAAACTCAGTTGTAAACAAATTACAGTATTAGCCAACAACAATATGCCATGCAGGTGTGTTGTACCTTGTCATATCTCAGAAGTAATCTTACAACTAATCACAGCTAATAGCATAAAGCTGCATTTAAATTTGGCATTTTTTCTGCGCTCTTACCAATGCTCTCTGCTTGACGCCAAGTGTAAATGATCAAACGCCATGAAAAAGCAGTTGTCGATAAATGTTGGAGCTTTTTGGCAATGTCACAGAGCTCTGCCAAACTGGCTGTTATCTTGTCGGTGGAACCAATCAAGATAATCGCTAATGCGAGCACCAATTCTGATTTGCCGACACATATGCCAGCGATTTCAGTATGGCAACGAGGGAAAAATTTGAGTTCAAAACTTTTAAACTGCTGCAGACAGATGGTGTCAGTAAACTAGCGGACAAATCGCCCAGTGTAAATGCAGCTTAAGTTGGTCTGCTTTTAATTCTACCACTAACTTTATTTGAAGTGGTGTAACTTTCAAGTCATGTAACCTTCAAATGTTTTATATATTCTTACAACAGATTGGAAAAGCAAAAGCTAACACACTTCACATTCCAGACACAACAACAGAAAAGGAACTAAATCTTCACTCACTCACTTGGCTCCATTCGATATTTGTACATCTTACAGGTGCAGCACTCTGACAATGCAGACCTAGTTACCTACTCTAGTGGATTTTGGGAATTGCCATTAATCCACTAAATACACTGTTAGTGGCAAAAGACTCATTTCCTTGCATAGTAACACTGGTAGCCGCCTACGGCTTTCCTGCCAACAATTACCTTTGCCCAGATGTAACTACATGTTGGTATGGCATTGAGAACACTGTGAAGGAGCCTGTCCCGACTTCACAACTACCTAGAGATATCGGCTCAGACACATAACTCAAGGCTTGAGAGTTATATACATGTATCTGTCTTGCAATTCCATTGTAACTAAGGAATGAGCAAGGTATAGGCATTGGTCCAGTGTAATACAATACAAAGTTCGATGACGAAATTCCAGCCTTTGATAGGCTGAACCACAGGAAATATTTTACTTATCAGTTAAGGCTTAGACTCCATTACATTTAAGTGGAATATAATTGCGAAAATTAATACATGAACTAAAAATGACAACGAACAGCATAATGTACAAATATTTTAACATGCATGGAGCCCAGAAGTAGTGAGAGGAGTTATTGCCTTAGTAACCAATCAAAACACCTATAAGTAATCTTGGCTTTCATTTCAGGTCTTTGGTTCTTTACTGGCCTAAGCTCCTAGTTTGGTCGTACTTAAGGGTTGGCATCTCTTGCGTTTAGTTATCTATGAATTCTCAGTCTACTTTGCACACTCTGGCTATGCAACTATTTTGCTGCCAGCTCGAGATACCTTACCAGGGTTGGGGTAGTGTGCATGACCTGTGCCAGGGTAGTCAGTCTGCTTCATTCCTACCAATTTGGCTATCTGCAGGCTGTACATTTGATGTCAGCGTTTTGGGAACGGTATTCGGCAAAGTGATATGCCAGTAAAGTCTAACAGCACACTCACACGGTGTCAACATGCTCTTTCTCACACCCATACAGCTACTCTAGACAACCCATACAGCTACTCTAGACAACCCATACAGCTACTCTAGACAACCCATGGAGCTACTCTAGACAACCCATGGAGTTACTCTAGACAACCCATGGAGCTACTCTAGACAATCCATGGAGCTACTCTATACAACCCATGGAGCTACTCTAGACAATCCATACAGCTACTCTAGACAACCCATGGAGCTACTGTAGACAACCCATGGAGTTACTCTAGACAAACCATGGAGCTACTCTAGACAACCCATGGAGCTACTCTAGACAACCCATGGAGCTACTCTAGACAATCCATGGAGCTACTCTAGACAACCCATGGAGCTACTCTCGACAAACCATGGAGCTACTCTAGACAACCCATGGAGCTACTCTAGACAATCCATGGAGCTACTCTAGACAACCCATGGAGCTACTCTAGACAATCCATGGAGCTACTCTAGACAACCCATGGAGCTACTCTAGACAAACCATGGAGCTACTCTAGACAAACCATGGAGCTACTCTAGACAACCCATGGAGTTACTCTAGACAAACCATGGAGCTACTCTAGACAACCCATGGAGCTACTCTAGACAACCCATGGAGCTACTCTAGACAACCCATGGAGCTACTCTAGACAACCCATGGAGCTACTCTAGACAATCCATACAGCTACTCTAGACAACCCATACAGCTACTCTATACAACCCATGGAGTTACTCTAGACAACCCATACAGCTACTCTAGACAAACCATGGAGCTACTCTAGACAACCCATGGAGTTACTCTAGACAAACCATGGAGCTACTCTAGACAACCCATGGAGCTACTCTAGACAACCCATGGAGCTACTCTAGACAATCCATGGAGCTACTCTAGACAACCCATGGAGCTACTCTAGACAATCCATGGAGCTACTCTAGACAACCCATGGACCTACTCTAGACAAACCATGGAGCTACTCTAGACAAACCATGGAGCTACTCTAGACAACCCATGGAGTTACTCTAGACAAACCATGGAGCTACTCTAGACAACCCATGGAGCTACTCTAGACAACCCATGGAGCTACTCTAGACAACCCATGGAGCTACTCTAGACAACCCATGGAGCTACTCTAGACAATCCATACAGCTACTCTAGACAACCCATAGAGCTAATCTAGACAACCCATGGAGCTATTCTAGACAACCTATGGAGCTACTCTAGACAATCCATAGAGATACTCTAGACAACCCATGGAGATACTCTAGACAACCCATAGAGCTACTCTAGACAACCCATAGAGCTACTCTAGACAACCCATGGAGTTACTCTAGACAACCCATGGAGCTACTCTAGACAACCCGTGAAGCTGCTCTAGACAACCCATACAGCTACTCTATACAACCCGTGGAGCTACTCTAGACAACCCATGGAGCTACTCTAGACAACCAATGGAGCTACTCTAGATAACCCATGGAGTTACTCTAGACCACCCATGGAGTTACTCTAGACAACCCATGGAGATACTCTAGACAACCCATAGAGCTACTCAAGACAACCCATAGAGATACTCTAGACAACTCGTGGAGCTACTCTAGAACAACCAATAGAGCTACCCAGTATTCTACAGAAGTTATATACTTCTGAAGAACACTGGGTACTCATTTATATACAGTCACTTTGTAGGCGTTTCCTGCAGATTATCCATGACATTATCAATAACCTATGTGATTTCATAATGTCTCAGAGCCAGTGTTTTTATTTAATTGATTTGTTACAACAGAATTCATCCAACAACCATTTTGTGACCATGTTGTATAAGAGTAAAATTCTCAATAAACGGTGTTTTCATGAATGGCAATCTGTATCCTTTCTGACAACTTTCTTATCTTTTCCTAGGCCATATGTGTGTAGTTGTGCTGGTTATTGTGTCATACTGAGCATAAACCTTTTGGTTATTCAATCTTTCACCGTCAAAACTCATTTTGTGTAACTTGTGACTTCACAGTTTGGTCACGAGAAATAGTATGCTCATTAAATGAGCAGTAGGATCAGATCTACTGAATGAACCATGATTGACAAACACTAATAAAACCTGTGCTATCTCACGAGTCAATAAAGGGCATGCAAAAAAATGATTCACTAACATCACCACCATCAAGTTTAGTATAGAAGATATGATGTTTTGTCTAACAAGTTACAGTGAAAGTAAAGATTTAACACAAAAGCATGAAGGCAACGTCAGGTATTTGTATAAAGTTTGCACTAATCCATTAATTATATTATTATTTTATGATAACATAACTGTCTGTAGAGGCAATCTATTTCATTTTTGCGTTCTCAATTTTTCTACTACTGACATTGCTATTGTAATCATGACCGCCCAGTTGGATTTCTGGCTTTCAACATTATTTTCGTTCGACTAGGCCTTTGTGTACACTTTTCTTTATTTATTTGGAAATCTTAATAGATACAATCCAGTTTTGTTTCTTTAGAATCACCCTACTATAACCGTAGACTATCCTATAAAGTTTATTATAGAGGGGATATGAGCTCTTATGGAGTAACAAGTATAACAATTAGTGACTTTCCATGACGCGACGCCGTAGCGCTACGCCGTAGCGCCACGGGTTTTCCCCTCTTGGAAATGGCTATATCGCTACTGAAGTCGTGATTATGTGGCGCTATTGAAAGTCGCTACTAAGTAGCGACTTATAATAGCGCCAGACCACTGAAGCGTTATGGAAATAGGGAATGCCGTAGCGCTACTGGTTTGCACATGCGTGTATTGTATTTCCAGCATCACTGCAGTCAATATAATTAAATAATTTGGACAGAAATTTCAGTGATATGAGACAGTTGCCTTTCAAGACCACTTATATTACTTAAAAATGATGCAGAATTAGTGATCACAAATATATTTATGTGTTTTATTTTATATTAATTGTTTTTTTCCCTATTTTAGATATTGATAATAATAAAAATTAAATAATAATAAATAATCAATTGGCCGTGGTTAAATAATAATAAAAATAAATAATTATTTTCAGTTTAATAAATAAATTACACATTAGCCAAGCACTGCTGCTTCAAACTTTTTCCTGTGGAGTATGTAGCATTAGATGAGACAAACACAAGAAAAGCATTTAAAACCAATTGTTTGTGGAAACAATTTTCCTTCATACAGTAGTTTCACTCATTGACTCATTAGCTCAAAGTCGCCGTTGACTCGCTAATTAGGGTTCATGACCTTTGGCTTTCTGTAATTGCTGGCTCATGGAAAAGCGTGATGGTTTATCGCTATTGAGAAGCACTGAGCCATGACACCATTATGTAGCGCTACATGGAAAGTTAGTAAATATATCATTTTTTGTAATGTCACCTCAAGTTTTATTCTCCAGGCTCACAGCTGCCAGCTGTTACCAGAGCCTATCACTGAGATTTCACTCAGTGGTTTTCCTTCTAGCACCAACAGCCAACAGGCCAGAGAAATTTCACAGTGTTCCAATGGTGTTCTTCTATTGCTCTAAAATGATAGAGGTAAGTGTTCCCATTGAGACTTAAATGTGCTCTGCCTGGTCGTACAACTTGGCCAGGCTTATATAGAATTCCCCTAGGAAGCTATGCCACCAAATAAAGGAATAGCCAATCACATGTAACAATAACAAAAATGCGTTAATAGAAATAATACATATTCACAAACAATGTAACATGGTAATCCTCCATCTCTCTGTGTAGGCTCCGCCTCTCTTGCACCATCTTGCCATCTCTTCTTCTCCAGCTTGCGCTCCTCTCCTTACCTGTCCCATCACATCAGCATTAGTCATGCTCCTCATACTTGCTAGGGAGTAAGGCCATTCAGGAAGCGGCACCATCCTGTGGGCTGATGTAAAGCAGCTCGTGGTAGCTCAAAGTAACTTAGGGTAGCTGCCTATAGGAGAAAAAGAGCTTTCTTATGATAAAAGTCAGATCAAAACCGGACCATTATTGGCTGGACTGTCTCTCATTTAGTTGTCTACCAATTTCCATTGATGTATAAGGGTAGGGAAGGAGAAAGAGTTGTCAAAATCTCGGGGTCCTGTACACACAACTCTGGGGGACTGATTGCTGCATACATAGAGACACTGGGGGTTCGGGGAAAGGGTGTAAGTACAGAGGGTGGGGGGTGTAGGTATTGGAATTTATGTGCACACAATTTCCCCACACATGTACACCTGTAATGGATCGGGGCGGTAGGGCTCCCACTACCGTCCACTATCAAACAGCCATCCACAGCGCGCATCTCGTGGAACAGCAAAGCAACACCTCTCTCAGGATCAGTCAGACCTGCTGGGTACAATGGACAAGTTGAGCACAACTTCACTCCTAGTGAGCCTTCAGCTCAGAGAAACTAGGTACAGTTTAAATAATAAAATACATTTTCTCGTTCACATAGCATGCTCTAGGGAGGCAATTGCCTAAAGCAGTTAACAGCAGCAGTATGTGATAAGTAGCAATTAGTGACTTTCCATGACGCGATGCCATAGCGCCACGGGTTTTCCCCATTTGGAAATGGGTATATCGCTACTGAAGTCGCGATGATGTGGCGCTATTGAAAGTCGCTACTAAGTAGCGACTTATAATAGCGCCAGACCACTGAAGTGTTATGGAAATAGGGAATGCCGTAGCGCTACTGGTTTGCACATTCGTGTATTGTATTTCCAGCATCACTGCAGTCAATATAATTAAATAGTTTGGACAGAAATTTCATGATATGAGACAGTTGCCTTCCAAGACCACTTATATTAATTAAAAATGATGCAGAATTAGTGATCACAAATATATTTATGGGTTTTATTTTATGTTATTTGTTTTTTCTGTATTTTAGATATTGATAATAATAAAAATTAAATAATAATAAATAATCAATGATAATAAAAATAAATCATTATTTTAAATTTCATGAAGAAATTACTCATTAGCCAAGCACTGCTGCTTCAAATTTTTTTCTGTGGAGTATGTAGCATTAGATTAAACAAACACAAGAAAAGCATTTAAAACCAATTGTTTGTGGAAACAATTTTCCTTCATACAGTAGTTTCACTCATTGACTCATTAGCCAAAAGTTGCCGTAGACTCGCTAAATAGGGTTCATGACCTTTGGGCTTTTTGTAATTGCTGGCTCATGGAAAAGCATGATGGTTTATCGCTATTGAGAAGCACTGAGCCGTGACACCATTCTGTAGCGCTACATGGAAAGTTAGTAATAGAACACAAGTGAATCCAGCCTTTCATGGGCAGGTGGCAGGAAGTGGATTGCATCATGCTGAGTGTAACCATTAAAAGACAACAGGGAGTAATTTAACCAATCAAAAGATTAACACATATAATGGCACATAAGAATAAATGAACAAAGTGGCAATGAATAATGCTATAATATAAAGTCCTCAGTCTTGGCCAACCTTAGATCCAAGATACATGGGATGTAGAGGTGGATAGGTCCTGGATACGTCTTTGGGTATTGATTCAGGCTGCTTTCGGATCTCGGGCTACAGCAGGCAACTTGTTGCCGGCCCGATATGTCACTGCAGGGCCGGTAGAGGTCATTGCATGGTTGGTAGAAGTCGTTGTAAGGCCGGTAGGTAAAGCTGTAGGGCCCGTATGGAGTGTGCAGGGCCGGTATAACATCTGCAGGGCCGGTAAAGTAATTCCTTTTCTTCTGGAGTGATGGCCCTCTGACTCACCACTTTGGGAGGTTTGTCTGACTTTTTGCTTTAGTCAGATCGTCATCTGCAGGTCACTATGAGTGCGCAGGGCATGTGGGCTACTAAAATCCACCGCACACCTCCTCATCTTTCAATGACAATAAGATCGATGAAACACGATTTGATTTACAAAAAAGTTGTCATGTTTCATCTGTGAGAAATCTTGTCTTGTGCACAGAAAAAATGTCAATGATTCCCTTAATAATGACAACAGAACTAACCAAGTTTTATAGGTAATGTGGTTAATGAAGCCTTCTCTACCACAGACTAAAGTACTCTTAGAAATTCTCTGTTGTATAACACCTGATGGTTGAGTGATTAGATCAATGGATGTTAGTCATAGAAGTCATGCATGCTTTGGTTGAAATGTGTCATCGCTTACAGGATTGAGTATCAGGTCCATAGTTGACTTCCTGGGTCACTGAGTAGGTTAAAGGATACATCAAGTTGATCTATGTTAGAGTATTCTGTTAGTTCAACACCACATGGCTACACTGCTGAGTCTAACATTACTGAATTACACTTCTAGTGCACACAGCAACAATAATATATCTTTGGTTGTTTTAGAGATGATGGTGAAAGACCTCAAGTGTTGTCATTGACCTCATTTCATTTTTGCTTGCAGAGTTGTTTCACCTAAACAAAATCAACAGCTTTCATCATTAAATTGACTTATAAACCATTTTCTATTGTCCATGTTTCAAAGTCATAAAATACCATCTACAAATTTAATGTACTGAATTTTGTTCTGTTGGCAGTGGCAACCAAGTATAAGTGCACACCGGCTTACATAAAAAAATTGCATCGAGTCACAAAGGTTATTGATGACATCACAGATAATCTGTAGGAAACACTTACAAAGAGACTGTATATAAATGAGTACCCAGTATTCTACAGAAGTATATCACTTCTTGAACTGCTGGAAGATACAACACAACTGATTATATATAACACTCTAGTAAAGTTCTTGTATAATAAATCATAATGGGTTATGTATCTAGTGTATCTGATATGATTGATTTATTTACAAGTCAACAAACATTTTCTGTACCTTTCACTACAGATATTATCAGGTAAATGTTGTTATATATGTGTTTCTGTGATGAATGATTTTCTGTGAGCCAAAACTGTTTCATTCATTATTTATGTTTCTTTGGAAAGCCAAATTTTTGAGAGAGAGTCTAATTTTGCAGTAAACAACAACAGCGCTTGGTAATATTGTAATGGAATTCAGCATAGGTGGCCTCTCTCATTGATGCTATGCTAGTCATTATGCAGTGTGTAAACACGCATTAGCTATAGCATTAGCTATACGCATAAGAACTAGACTCAGCTACGCCTGACTGCCCTTAGTACAGTGCCGCAAGGATAGATGGGTAAAGAACCCAAGGAGGGGATTTCCCGCCTTACTAATAAAAGTGGACTGGCGCGTTATTGTTACCGTATATGTTTGCATTGCGCCTGTTTGTCTGTTATTTTTGTATGAAATATATTATTGTTATGAACCAATTATCTTATGCTATTTTTCAACTGTTCATTAGCATATCTAACTGCATAAACTTGTCAACATGTGGCCCAGTGGGCAGATTGGATTGCGCGCTTACAAAGAGAGGTACTCTGAGTAAGCTTATGTCTCTTGAAGCAATAAAGTGTTAGCTATTGTAACCGGTGTGTTCAGTTGGCAGTTGGCCAAATAGTATTAGTATACTTGCACACGGCACAGCAACACGGTGTGTTCAGTTTTGGTAAAGGTGCGACAAAATCCTTTACAATATGAAACTCATAGCGTTTCCGTTAAAACTCATAGTCAATATTTCAGCACGAAATATATAGATTTCTTGTTTTTCTATTCTAGAGAGCCAGTAGACATACAAGAAAGCACACAGACAACTGATGAATACAACCAATGCACAACTTCTCTGTGGGTGGTTATTGGTGAGTAGAACTGATTCATTAGCAGGTTTTGCTACTTGTTTTATTCAGCGTGGAAATTAAATCAGCACTTTATTTCATTGCATTTTGAATTATAAAATCAACATAAAGAGAGAAATGTGAACAGTTTCTGTATAGTATTTTGCTCATTCATAGATATCATTGGTAGTTTTATATATCATCTAAACATTATATTTTAGACTTTGACATCAACTCATCTACAGAAGCTAGAGCAGACATGTAATACTCAGCTGTATCAATATATAGATGAAATATAACTTGTTACCACACCAACACCTAAAGCAACTTGTGTTATGTTGATCCATCCCTGTGATATAAGTTTATACTTTGCATGCATTAAAAGTCAGTTGGATTTTTCTAATAGAAATACATAATAATAAATAAAGTTATATAAAACTTTAGTTTGCGATAGTTTCACTTGCCCTAGTAACGCCGATAATTCCCAATAAATCCAAAGTTAATTTACACCTACATAGCTCATGCACACAGTTTAGATATGAAACCTTGGAAATAAACGAAATGCGTTTCACCACAAATTACATTATATCTATATGGAATACGAAGCTTACATCTCTAGTGTGTTTAAAACCCTTTACTTGTTTGTCTTGGCAAAAGTATTTGCATACAGAGCATCTTCAATTTTCTTCTACTGGCAAACTGTTTTTTTGTTGTTTTTGTAAAACAAATGTAGTTTTTAGTGTACCAGTTCATTAATGTTGTAAACAGTTGATTGTAAGTTTTTTGCTCATTTAAAAGGAGACTTGTGAGAAGCTGTTAAAAGAAAACTCTGCAAAAAATTAAGATTGCCAAGAATAATACAATTGAAACTCCAGTGTTCCGGAATAAGAAAGTTTTAAAATTAAGCTTCATAAGAGGATTTGTAGTTTGCTTTAAATGTACGCTGACATGTACCAGTGCCTCTCTCTACTCTCATTAAATACTAAGACTCAGACATATACCAGTGCCTCTCTCTACTCTCTCTAAATATTAAGACTCAAACATATACCAGTGCCTCTCTCTGCTCTCTCTAAATACTAAGACTCAGACATATACCAGTGCCTCTCTCTACTCTCTCTAAATACTAAGACTCAGACATATACCAGTGTCTCTCTACTTTCACTAAATACTAAGACTCAGACATATACCAGTGCCTCTCTCTACTCTCTCTAAATACTAAGACTCAGACATATACCAGTGCCTCTCTCTCTACTCTCTCTAAATACTAAGACCCAGACATATACCAGTGCCTCTCTCTACTCTCTCTAAATACTAAGACTCAGACATATACCAGTGTCTCTCTACTTTCACTAAATACTAAGACTCAGACATATACCAGTGCCTCTCTCTACTCTCTCTAAATACTAAGACTCAGACATATACCAGTGTCTCTCTACTTTCACTAAATACTAAGACTCAGACATATACCAGTGCCTCTCTCTACTCTCTCTAAATACTAAGACTCAGACATATACCAGTGCCTCTCTCTCTACTCTCTCTAAATACTAAGACTCAGACATATACCAGTGCCTCTCTCTACTCTCTTTAAATACTAAGACTTAGACATATACCAGTGTCTCTTTCTACTCTCTCTAAATACTAGGACTCAGACATATACCAGTGTCTCTCTTTACTCTCACTAAAGACTAAGACTCAGACATATACCAGTGTCTCTCTCTACTCTCTCTAAATATTAGGACTCAGACATATACCAGTGTCTCTCTCTGCTCTCTCTAAATACTAAGACTCAGACATATACCAGTGTCTCTCTCTACTCTCTCTAAATACTAAGACTCTGACATATACCAGTGCCTCTCTCTACTCTCTCTAAATACTAAGACTCAGACATATACCAGTGCCTCTCTCTACTCTCTCTAAATACTAAGACTCAGACATATACTAGTGCCTCTCTCTACTCTCTCTAAATACTAAGACTCAGACATATACCAGTGCCTCTCTCTACTCTCACTAAATACTAGGACTCAGACATATACCAGTGTCTCTCTCTACTCTCTCTAAATACTAAGACTCAGACATATACCAGTGCCTCTCTCTACTCTCACTATATACTAGGACTCAGACATATACCAGTGTCTCTCTCTACTCTCTCTAAATACTTAGACTCAGACATATACTAGTGCCTCTCTCTACTCTCACTAAATACTAAGGTTCAGACAAATACCAGTGTCTCTCTCTACTCTCACTAACTACTATGACTCAGACATATACCAATGCCTCTCTCTACTCTCACTAAATACTAAGACTCAGACATATACCGGTGTCTCTCTCTCTACTCTCTCTAAATACTAAGACTCAGACATATACCAGTGCCTCTCTCTACTCTCACTAAATACTAAGACTCAGACATATACCAGTGCCTCTCTCTACTCTCTCTAAATACTAAGACTCAGACATATACTAGTGCCTCTCTCTACTCTCTCTAAATACTAAGACTCAGACATATACCAGTGTCTCTCCACTCTCTCTAAATACTAAGACTCACACATATACCAGTGCCTCTCTCTACTCTCACTAAATACTAAGACTCAGACAAATACCAGTGTCTCTCTCTACTCTCTCTAAATACTAAGACTCAGACATATACTAGTGTCTCTCTCTACTCTCTCTAAATACTAAGACTCACACATATACCAGTGTCTCTCTCTACTCTCTCTAAATACTAAGACTCAGACATATACCAGTGTCTCTCTCTACTCTCTCTAAATACTAAGACTTAGACATGTAATAGTGCCTCTCTCTACTCTCTCTGAATATTAAGACTCAGACATATACCAGTGTCTCTCTCTACTCTCTCTAAATACTAAGACTCAGACATATACCAGTGCCTCTCTCTACTCTCACTAAATACTAAGACTCAGACATATACCAGTGCCTCTTTCTACTCTCACAAAATACTAAGACTCAGACATATACAAGTGCATCTCTCTACTCTCTCTAAATACTAAGACTCACAAGACCTCACTTTACCTCTGCTAGAAATAGTCAATACCACCACTGATGTAGCTTCTGGTCACATCTTTGAGGCACAACCTCCCATGCAAAATTGCTTAGCACATTTTGTTTAGAAGTTGCTAGATTACATCTACTGGTAATACATACAGTTAGGGTAGTTGGTGCCACAAAATCTAATGAATAGATGCAATGGTATAAAAATTATTGACCAGCGTGTATGCATTGAATGGTTGAAGAGTTTTTTCCTCTTGAGTTAAGAACACACAATTTCAAAAGGGTGGTTTTGAGAAAAAGTGACTCTTCAAAATCCACTATGGATGGCATAGATTTTTATCAAGGCAAGGACAAACAGAACTAATCGATTCTCAAGAAGAGACAGTAGCTAGTTGGTTGTGGTGTTGTTTCTTTTACGAAAGTCAATGCTGCATTTATGAGTGACAAAAAACAATTGTTGGCATAAAAACTAAAAAAGATCTTTAGATAAATTGGTGATATTGGTTCAGCTCAATTTTATCCGTCAATAATGATTAGACAAAAATGTTTTTACTGAAAATATTAAAAAGGTGCTGGTAGAAGTATGACAGGTAGTTCTAAGCAAACAGCTAAGAAAAGCTGTGAAATAGCTTGTAGCCATTTATTATAAAATTTTAAAACTTGAATATTTATGATTGTGTCAGCCTGCTTTAGTTTTATCCTCTTCAAACAAATCTTTTCTCCGGTTTAATTATTATTGTTGCTAAACAAAGCGACTATGCCAGAAACCAAACTTTTACAAAACTAAACACAATGTGGCCAGCGATTATATACAATCATTGAGGCAGTATTGCGTACAGGTATATATGACATCAATGATAATTAAAACCGCTGAAGGTACGATAGACCCTTGGCTACACACGCCAACGATTCTCACAATGAGCGCAAGGCTGATGTGTAAATGAATAATCCGGTGTCTGAGGGGGGAAAGAAAACAAAAAATATCATTAACTAAGTATCTATACTATTGGCCGACTTTTGTTGTAAATGACCAAAGAAAATTAGACGTAGCATTCATTTAGAAAAGTTAGACGGCCGGTACGGAAAGCTGCGGGGCCGGTATGGTATCTGCAGGGTCGGCAAGGTTTCTTCTGCTGAACTGAGACTGTTCTCTAGCATCGCTTCGGGATGTCTGCCTGACCGAATACCTCAGTCAGATTCACTTTAGGCTAACAAATATGTGCCGGGTACGCTTGTTGCTAAAGTCTACCACAATATTACAACAAATGGCAAAAGCTAATACACCCCACATTCCACACACAACAACGGATAAGGAACCAAATCTTCACTCATTTGGCTCCATCTGATACTCTTACGGGCGCAGCTACTTCACTCTGACAATGCAGACCTAGTTACCATTTCTAGCGGATTTTGGCATTCCATGTTTATCCACTAAAAACACTGTTAGCGACAAAAGTCTCATTTGTAACCGCTAATGACCTACCTGCCAACAATTACCTTTGCCCAGATGTAATCAAATGCTGGTATGGCACCGAGAACACTGTGAAGGAGCCTGTCCAGACCCCACAACTACATAGAGACCTCGGGTCAGACACATAACTCAAAGCTTAAGAGTTATATACATGTATCTGTGTTACAACTGCAGTGTAGCTAAAGTGTGGGCAAAGTATAGGCACTGGTCCAGTGCTCATTAAATGAGCAGTAGGATAACATCTACTGAATGTACCATCATTGACAAACACTAATAAAACCTGTGCTATCTCACAAGTCAATAAAGGGCATGCAAAAAAATAATTCACTAACATCACCACCATCACGTTTAGTATAGAAGATATGAAGTCTTGTCTAACAAGTTACAGTGAAAGTAAAGATTTAACACAAAAGCATGTGACAAGGTCAGGTATTTGTATAAAGTTGGCACTAATCTATTAATTATATTATTATTTTATGATAACATAACTGTCTGTAGAAACGGTCTATTTGACTTTTGCGTTCTCAAATTTTCTACTACTGATATTGTTATTGTAATGATGATTGCCCAGTTGGATTTATAGCTTTCAACATTATTTTCGTTCAACTACTGGCAGGGCCGATATAAAATCTGTAGGGCCAGTAACGTAATTCCTTTTCTTCTGGAGTGATGGCTGTCTGACTCACTACTTTGGGAGGTCTGTCTGACTTATTGCTTTAGTCACAGTCATTTCTAGGTTACTATGAGTGCGCAGGGCATATGTGCTACTAAAATCCACCACACACCCCCTCATTCCTCAATGACAATAAGATGGATAAAACATGGCGTGATTTACAAAAAAGGTATCATGCTTCATCTGTGAGAAATCCTGTCTACAAAAAAAAATCAATCTTTCCTTTCCCTTAAAGGGCCTATGTCGCCTAATTTGAAGAGGATTCGTTTTAATTTAAACTTTCTGAGATTGAAAGGTGTTCAGAAAAATTATCTGGAGTTGCTCTCTCACCAGTAAGACGATTACGATAGACGCAGTCAGCACTTGCCAAGACGCCTTTTTTTCCCTAAGTTATATAGAGCTATAAAGCGAGTTTTCAAAAATGTGGCTTGTTCGCATAGAAATAGGGCGTTCTAAATATTGTGGTAGATTTTGATGCACACTAGTAGTAAACAGGTCGTTCACGCTAGAAACCTTGCGAGACAATGCGCTGGACTTTCACCCACAGCGTTCGGTTGACAGTTGTTGGGTGGAAAACCTTATTGTGCCGGTGGCATAGTGAGCAGGGCCGGTAGTGACCCCTGCAGGGTCGGTAGTGACCCCTACCGACCCGGTACAGCTGTACTGGGCCGGCACAAGATGGCCGCCTTAGAGATGGATCCTCAAAAGTGTATAAGAACTTAGTCAAGGTCGAGAACAGGAAGTACTTACCCTTAAACTACCAACTCCATGGACCCAACTCTACGTACAGCCTGGGAGCCTTGCAGGACTACTCATTGGACAATCAGGAGAAAGGACTCTGCCCTTAGCCACTTGGCACCTCCTTTTATTATTTACATTGCATTGTTGATTGGCTTGTTATTTATATAATTAATTGTATTGGTTAATCTGCTTCCTGTGCATTGACTGCTATATGTTTTGTGCTTGTCAGCTCTCCTATAAAAGGAGAGCACACACTGTTAATCTTTGCATTCTTTACAATGTTGCCATGGCATATACTCTTATATTGCTAAACCCTAGAGGAATAATTACCCTCAGGACAGCTTAGAGAATAAAAGCCATTATTACAGACGCTACACGGTACTGTTTGTTTGAGCCATGGGCTCTTGCCTTACTGGGTAATACGGTTGCCCTGCACAATTGTCACTGTCGGTCAGCACAGTGTCCCCTCTGGAGAGAGGTAGAATACTCGAGATTAGTGGATGTCCGTGGTAACAGACCGGAATCCATTACATTGGTGGCAGCGGTGGGATAAACGGTACCTTCCCACGCTGTGCTCTTTCACGCTACCCTCTGGCCCTGCGAATGCACTGCAGGACAGCTACCACTGAAGAAGGAGAAGTGATCTACCGGGTGTAGATCTGGAGAGAGGAGAAGAAAATTGATCTACCGAAGTAGTAGATCTAAAGAAGCAATTGACACAAGATACTACCGGATTTCTCTGCAGGCTCGTTGAGGCCCTCCGCCCTGCAGCAGCTATCCTGGTACAGTATCCACTATTAAAGGTTGTCTGCATCAACCGTAGAGCTTGCTTTGTTTGCAGCAGTCCAGTACAGACGCTACCGTATCTTCTACAGGCTCGTAGAGATCGCTCCGACCTGGATATAGAGATACCTTCACTGTGCAGAAAGAAGAGAGAGTCGTGTATCAGCTATACAGACTCAGCTACCAAAGGTTATTCAGCTTGGAGTGTTACTCAACTGGTAACAGTGACCCCGGCACTGTATCCATTTACAGTGTCCCTACACTACTGCCTGTAGGCTCGTAGAGCTTGCTTCGCCCTGCAGCAGTACAAGAAGTTTCGTAACGGTTGTTACAAGCAACGGAGTGCCAGATACTGCCACAGTATCCATTGGACCAACCCCTAGATCTGCTAGAGCCACTGGAAACACTGCTACCGACCCGGATCTCACCTGTACCGGCCCGGGATCCAGTTGTACTGACCATTTCTTAGATCTGAGTTGAGATCACTCCTCTATCTGCAAAGGATGGCCACCCAGAGAGCACGCAGCGCCGGTTGAGCACCCGCTGGCAACCCAGAAGCTACAGCAATTGATAGATTGACCGAAGCATTGACGGCTATGATGAGGCCCAACCAAGGCAATGCACCAGCTAGGCTAAAGGCTCCAAAGTTCGACGGCGAAGGAGACGTCGAGTACTTTATCAGTAGATTCGTGGAGGTAGCCGAGATGAACGATTGGCCAGTGAACACGGCCATGTTGTACCTGAGAGATGCATTACGAGGTAAAGCATTGGACTGTGGAAAGCCTCCACATCTGCAGGGTATCTTTGCTGCACTACGAGCGCGTTTTGGGCTAACACCCAGGGAAGCTATGTCCCGGCTGACCAGCCTACGCCGCCAACACAAGACGTCGCTCCAAGAGAATGCAAGTGAAGTAGAGCGCCTAGTGCGCGTTGCGTATGCAGATCTACCTCACCGACCCATGCAGAGGATGATGCTGGATATCTTCAGCACCACAGTCGGAAACGCTTACCTGCAAAGACATTTGTTGGCCATGCAGCCCGTTGACGTAGCTGAAGCAGTCAGGGCTGGCAACGAGTACATGCAGATAAAGACACCGTTTGAAGAACGCCAGGCTCATGTACGGATGTTGGAGGAGGATGCCGACGAGGAGGAAGAGGAATGGATGAGGACGGTTGCCAAGGGCCCGTCCCAACGTGTCTCCACCGCTACTGCAGTACAGCAGACACACCACACCCCTGCACTTGCCATACCGGATCCTATGACAACAGTCATGGACAGCCTAAAGCTCTTGACAGAAGAGTTACCTTCGCTGAGAGCGGCAAGACAGGCGGCTCCCTCCCCACAGTTGGAGACAGCGCCTGCAACACGCTGCTGGGGCTGCAGGCAACCAGGCCACATGATGGGCACCTGCTCCCGAACTCAGGGCGCAGTTCACTTTACAAACAACCCCAGACAGACGGGAAACGGCCGGCGCCCGCAGTAGCGCCACCGGCAGCTGACTTCAGCTGGGCAAGCCGGACCACACCCATAACCCCTTATAGCCCTGGAACTCTATGAGAGAGTGGACAAATCCCCAAGACACAACAGACAACAACCAACCACCGCTGGACAAGCCAAACAACTCCTGGTGTCCCGTACAGTCCTGGAACTCTAGGAGAGAGTGGACAACCCCCCAAAAGAGCATCAACACCCGCTGACTGCAGCTGGACAACTCCTGATACCCCATACAGTCCTGGAACTCCAGGAGAGAGTGGACAACCCCCCCAAAAGAGCATCAACACCCGCTGACTGCAGCTGGACAACTCCTGATACCCCATACAGTCCTGGAACTCTAGGAGAGAGTGGACAACCCCCCAAGAGAGCACAGACGCCCGCTGAGGACAGCCGGACAGCTCGACAACCCCCTTTTAGTCCTGTAACTCTAGGAGAGAGTGGACAACCCCCCAGGAGAACACAGACTGACAGTAGCCGGATTGCTCACCAACCGCCTTACAGTCCTGCAACTCTAGGAGAGAGTGGACAAACCCCCAGGAGAACACAAATGGCAGCGCCACCGCTGGAGCGACCTTACCAGGCCAGCTACTTCCTGGCTGGAAGGTTAGCCGGTAGACCAGCCTCCCTGTTGATTGACACAGGCTGCACAACCAACTTGCTGTCAAAGCATCTGTATCAGCAATTGCCACAGTCAGTGAAGGACACGCTGCAACGCAGCGAGGCGCATGGACTCATGGCTAACGGATCTAGGATTCCCTTTTACGGTAACCTGCAAGTAAACTTGCAGCTTCGTAAACTAAGAACGAGCGTTAACTTCGTCATTAGTGACATTAATGAAGATGCTATAATTGGCATGCCGTTCCTTACCTTACACGAGTGTGCCCTACGGTTTCCAGACTCCCATGTCATCATTGACGGACATGTGTTACCTTGCACGGACAAGCACGGGCGGCCACTTAATGATAGTGTCCGTCTAGCACAAGCAGAGCTGACGGAGAATCTCCCTTACACCCCTGAAGAAGAGGATGTCCCCATACAACCACCCGCTGTAGAGAGAAATACAGGTGGAATGTACCAGGCTGTGAAGAGCCCTCCGCCACAGGTAGATGGCAGAAGATTTGAGCCGGATGGGACAACAACTGTAAGAGCTATAGGCAAAACAGTGTTTCCCCCCCGCTGGCTACGCCCCTGCGCTAGGGAGAAGGGAGCCCTGCTGCTGGAGAGAGGCAGCTGCCCTTTGACTATCAACCCTCTGTTAAAAGATGCAGAGATAAAGCAAGCAAGCACAACACAGAGGCAGGCTATGAGAGCGCTCAACTGTGTCTAGATGGGAATTCCCACCACCCGCCTAGAGGAAAGGCAAGGAAAGCAGTAAACAGACCCAAAAAGACTGCAAGGGAGGTGCGGACCGCATCATGCTTAGTTTCTAAAGAATCCCCAGGAGCTCCCCGACAACCTCCAGTGAACAGAATCACTGTAGCAAACCGTCGGAAAAAATTGGAGAAGTGGCCAAAAACCCCCAGTACCCAAACACTTCCTGTGGAGCCAGACGGAATGAGTCAGAATTGTGAACAACTCTGCAGCTTGAAGAAGCCACTCATACCCGCGAAAGTCACAGAAGAAAGCACACCTACTTATCAGATGGCTAACCATTGTCTGGAACTGAGTGATGCAGAGGATCTGCTGTTAGATCTGGATGATTATCCACCTGCCCAGTTGGAGAAGGAACTGGAGACAATGCCCACAGCAGAGCTGTACACCAAGGCAGAGAAGGGGAAAGCAGAGGAGAAGGAGGAGGAGGTCCAGCTAGCTGAGAAAGAAAAAGAGGGTGAGCAATTAAATGCAGCATTTTCGAAATGGTTGTTTGAGAACTGCACACCACGAGATCCGTTAGCACTACGGAGTGGCAGCCCACCTAGCTATGCTAAACCTGTACCTCTAGACTTACCATGCGCTGGTGACAGTAGAGTATGCGCTCTCCCACCAGTTGGGACTGCTGACACCCTCATAAGGGCAGTAGATAAAAAAAAGCGGGAGATCAAGTGCCCACCACTTGATGCTGCCTGCCTGCCGGCCCGGGATGACTCCCTACCGGCCCGGAGCACCTCTATACCGGCCCGGGGCAACCCTGTACCGGCCCGGGGTCCTCCAGAGATTCAGTCAGGAAAGACTGAGAGGTTACAAGGCAATAGTTACCCTTGTAGAGCCTACCGAAGGAGAAAGCCTGTGGTGGCGGCTAAGGGTGAACGTCCCACGACGTCTTCACCACCAACCTTAGTGCCACACAGCACAGTGCACCACACCCCGGCACGGGATGTTGTTTGCACCTCCACGGTACAGTGGGAAGAGGAGAAAAGGCGCTGGCTTTCCTTAGAAAAGGAACGGCGTTCTCCTAGGAATAAGATACGGAAGGTTCTGTCGGCGCTAGAACTTCCAGGGCCACTGCTCTCACCCATACATGACACTATGGTACAGCAAGCCCCATTGCAATACAGGCAGCCCATTAACACGTTGCATAAAGTTGATCATGCACCTGTTGTTGTAGACTCACGCTCCCAAGTAAGCGTGACGCCCCAGCTCACCATACGGTTGGTGCAAGCACCCAGTCCACCTGCAGAGGAGAAGACAGAGGAGACAGAGGAGAAGGTGCCAGTTCCTGTGACACCTACCTTGGATGACGAGCCAACCACCTCGTGGAAGGAGGATGGTAGGAGGAATCCAACAACATGGCGTATGCTGCGTTGGATTACCGCGGAGACTGAGGAGCGGGTGGAACACCTGTTGCAAGAGGCCACGGACTACACTTGTACCAAGTGCAACTATCAGGCCAGAAATACTCGGCAACTGAGAGTACACACGCTGCAGCACTACCTGAGACATTACTGTCGGTGCCACTACGCGAGCGAGAGCCGCGATGCGGTGTACTCACACCAGAGCAAATTTGACGCGCCAGGAGATGCCATCCACTACCAGAAGACGGGGATCATTTATACTGTTGATCGCCCTAGCTACTCCCGCTTCTGCGAATTTGTCAGATGGACCAATGCATCTAAGTTTAGGCGATGTCAGCCTACACACCAAGGGGAGCCAACTCCCAGGGTGCCTGTGAGCAAGCGACTGGGATCTCCAGTGCGCAAGGAAGCACCGAAGAAGAAGGACGGTCGGAGAGGCAAGCTTACGCCAACTCTAACCGGGTACAGGATACCTAAACGGACAGTCAGTCCACCCAGCGCAACTTGCTTGCCAGAGCCAGAGGTTGCCAGCACCGAGCCGAGTGAAGTAGAAGTGCCAAGGCCTTCACGCCACTTCCTCCAACACAGTGACCGTCTAGCCACGCACATAGAGGAACACGTCACTGTTCTTGAGCAGCAGCTAGGAGAGCTATGGAGACTATTGATCAGTCAGACTCTGTCGGAGGGACAGTCTACGGTGGCTAAGTCCGAGGCACGGCTTATCACCACGGAGGTCGAGCGGTTGCGACAGCAAGCCACCAGCCTGAGGGGCGCTCTCTTCTAAACGAGACGCCGGACAATGTATATATATATATATTATTAAATATATACTCCTGTTGATATATTATATATCTGTCTATATAATCAAATATATAATCTGGGTACGAGTGTTACCCCCACACATATCTGCTCTTGATATTCTGTTATTAAAGCCAGGCTTGACTTTAATGGAGAGAGGTATGTGGTAGATTTTGATGCACACTAGTAGTAAACAGGTCGTTTACGCTAGAAACCTTGTGAGACAATGCGCTGGACTTTCACCCACAGCGTTCGGTTGACAGTTGTTGGGTGGAAAGTCTTACTGTGCCGGTGGCATAGTGAGCAGGGCCGGTAGTGACCCCTGCAGGGTCGGTAGTGACCCCTACCGACCCGGTACAGCTGTACTGGGCCGGCACAAGATGGCCGCCTTAGAGGAGGATCCTCAAAAGTGTATAAGAACTTAGTCAAGGTCGAGAACAGGAAGTACTTACCCTTAAACTACCAACTCCATGGACCCAACTCTACGTACAGCCTGGGAGCCTTGCAGGACTACTCATTGGACAATCAGGAGAAAGGACTCTGCCCTTAGCCACTTGGCACCTCCCTTTATTATTCAAATTGCATTGTTGATTGGCTTGTTATTTATATAATTAATTGTATTGGTTAATCTGCTTCCTGTGCATTGACTGCTATATGTTTTGTGCTTATCAGCTCTCCTATAAAAGGAGAGCACACACTGTTAATCTTTGCATTCTTTACAATGTTGCCATGGCATATACTCTTATATTGCTAAACCCTAGAGGAATAATGTGGTAGATTTTAGTGCACACTAGTAGTAAACAGGTCGTTTACGCTAGAAACCTTGCCAGACAATGCGCTAGACTTTTGCCCACAGCATTTGGCTAATAGCTGTTGGGTAGAAAGTCCTGCTGTGCCGGTGGCATAGTAAGCAGGGCCGGTATTGACCCCTGCAGGGTCGGTAGTGACCTCTACCGACCCGGTACAGCTGTACTGGGCCGGCACAAGATGGCCACCTTAGAGGAGGATCTGCAAAGATGTCTAAGAACTTAGTCAAGGTCGTAAACAGGAAGTACTTACCCTTAAATTACCAACTTCATGGACCTAACTCTACGTACAGCCTGGGAACCCTGTAGGAACATTCATTGGACAATCAGGAGAAAGGACTCCGCCCTTAGCCACTTGGCACCTCCCTTTATTATTTACATTGCATTGTTGATTGGTTGATTATTTATATAGTTAATGTAATTGGTTAATCTACTTCCTGTGCATTGACTGTTATATGTTTTGTGCTTGTCAGCTCTCCTATAAAAGGAGAGCACCCACTGTTGATCTTTGCATTCATTACAATGTTGCCATGGCATATACTCTTATATTGCTAAACCCTAGAGGAATAATTACCCTCAGGACCGCTTAGAGAATAAAGCCATTATAACAGACACTACTCGGTACTGTTTGTCTGAGCCATGGGCTCTTGCCTTACCGGGTAATTCGGTTGCCCTATACAGTTGTCACTGTCGATCAGTACAGTGTCCCCTCTGGAGAGAGGTAGAATACTCGAGATTAGTGGATGTCCGTGGTAACAGACCGGAATCCATTACAATATTAGTTTTGTGCAGAGACTCTTTTGATTGCAGAAAAATGATATTGAAACAAATTTTAATTTTTTTGGAGCTGTTTTTCTCAAGTCAGCAATTTGTTTTATCTTTGTTAACCTTGCTATTATGTATACACTGGCATTCACGCGATAGTGTTCAGGGGCCATTCTAGGGGGGTGTCGCATGTGTCGCACGACCACCCTTTGAACTGAGCAAAAAAAAATTATGGGAGTTAGGTGCTCTTGTAAGTTCTTCCATCATTTAAAAGTAATAATTTGCAACCTCCCATCAAAAAGATTAGTTAGCCTGTGAACCAACATTTCATTGTTATAAACATATTGGTTATGCAATCATGGACCATTCTCTGGAACACAATCCATGTAAACAAACAAGAGAGCAGCAACGTACATTTTTGCAATGAACCTCTACTATCAAGTTACAGAGAATGTAAAACGACTTCCTCAGTTTAGTACTTTTAATTATTATTGTAATAATAAAGAAATATATATTATCAATAGCCATTTAGCAGTAGGAAGGAAGGAATGAAGAATCAGTGGGGGTGATAATACTACTGATAGTATGATATCAAAAATAATTAATACATACAGCAGTAACAATTATTAGTAGTATATAATAATAATAATAATATAATAATAATAAAATATTTGATATTATTATTATTATTTGTATAATTGTTACTGCATTAATTATTTTTGATATCATACTAGCAGTAGTATTATCACCCCCATTGTTATTAATGTTTATTAATTATTATTATTAAATAATAATATATCATCTCATCCATAAAAAATTATCATTTATTAATTAATTATTATTAATATAGTTTATTCTAAAAACATTTTTTTTTAATAATAAATAATAATAGTAGTAAATGATAATACTTATAAATAATAAATAAAAACATTTGCTGTTATGGAATGTCCAGTTTTTTGCAAAAGCCAAAACCCTTTCTTCAAAGTTTAATGTACTTTTTGGCACCCAAGTTGTTATAATAATATTATCATTTTTATTATATGAAGAAGTAGATTGGTGCAGGTGGTTTGTCTTGCTAAGCCAATAATTATTTTCAGTTTTTTATAACCATTTCATGATTAACTTACATGTACAGCCTGGACTTTTAGAGTACGTTTCAAGGCATCTCAGAAGTCCTATTTCCAAATTTTCCGCTAACGCGGAGCTGTTGCAGAGGAAGGGCGTCCATGTCCCACACCTCTTCCACGCCCTCTCCCCTCCCACCCACCTATTCAAGCCCGCCTCCCCTTGAAAAATCCCACTGATGCCCATGAATTAGAAGGCTAAAGAAGTTAGCAGGTGATATCTCCTGATCTTCCTTTCCAGCGAGTATGGCTTCAAGAAACAGGTTGCCAGCTAGTGTAATGAAGAAAAGAACTAACAGCAGCGCAACAGACCCATCACAACTACAGGGCTTTTTCACTGCTTCTAACATGTGAGTCATCTAGCCAAAGTAGTGCTGCTGAAGAAGCTATGTGATCCAAAACAACGTGATTTCCGGTTATTATGTCAGACTATAGTAATCTAATACTAACCATTGCATTTTAATTATTTTGATCTACACATACAGGTTTCCTTCTCTTTCCCTCTTTGCTCAGAGACACAGTTGAGAGTGAGTTTGTTGATTCTGTCACCACATATACTCAAAGATATTGTGATGATTTGCCTCATTGGAGTTCCCTCACCCAAGAGCTGCGAATTTACTACAACTACTGGAGTAGTGAGCAGACTAGCTCACCGGAGCTGAGTGACATTTATAAATACTGCAGTGCTTCAAGTCTCTATCCCAATATCAAAGTCCCCACTGAACTGCTCATGACCATTCCCGAGACTAGCGCCACTACTGAAAGGGCTAGTTCAACCCTGAAGTACATCAAGACAAAATTGAGATCTACGATGGGCCAAGCTTCACTAAATGCATTCGTTTTAGGCTATAAGCATAAAGACCTAGTCAAAAAGCTTATTGTTGAGAGCGTCGTAGATAAGTTCATAGGGATGCGTCCTGGAAGGCTTCCTCTTTCAGACCCTATATCAGAGTAAAGCAGTTACCACCGTGTATCGTCTGATGCATTAGTGTGTTCAAACGCCAGCTCACCTGTGCAGTCTTTTTGCATTTGCCGGTATATCGACTGCTGATCTTAATAACTTGAGTAGATATCAGATCAGTCCTGTCTGTTAATAATACATTTATATGAAACTTTTCATTGTACACATTCACATGGAATTTCACTTAAAACACATTTACATTGAACTGCACATGGTTTACATTTATATGCAGCTTGAATTTTATTAATTTAATTAGTCTACTCAACACAGATGTACAAATATTTTGGCCAAGATTGCATTTTCATTCACACAGAGGGTTAAACGTGCAGTGTCTCCAAACCGTTTTCTACAATTTACTATTCTCATCAGAGCTACTGACAGAGAATACAATTCAATCTATTAGTTGTACATTTGTCTCAAGTTTTATCTAAAAGCAAATTGAAGTTCATTGTATTTAACATCATTGAAACATGAGCAACCAGTGGCGGATTCAGGGGGTAGCCATGGGAGCCATGGCGGCCCCCTCCAGAAGAATAAGTGAAGAAATTTGCTAAGCTTGGTGCCGTTTTTTTTTATTCCCATAGCAACGGCTCTCGATTGCGCATCCATTAGTGAAGTGGTCATTGATAATTGTCATCATAAAACACCTTGTAGACATTGATCAACCAAAGTATGGCCATGGAGCAGCGCAAGCCAGCAACAAGCATTGTAGATTTTCTCATTGCACCTCCAAAGTAATAATTATCATGTTTTTTGTGGGTTAATAATTAATTGCTTGATAGATAACACTTATAAATAAATATAAATAATTAATATAATTATTATTATAATTATTATTATAATAATTTTTTAATATATATTTTTGTCAAATCTATTATTTTCTTGTCTCTCTCTTCAATGCAATAGCAACAATGCATTGTAGTAATGCACTACTATTATTATTATTACTACTAATTTATTAATAAATCATTGAATTCATTTATTATTATTACTATTCTAAGTCTTCATGTTATTGATGAATGAATATGTGCGCAACACTACTAAAAATAGTCAATTTTTTTCTAAATAACAACTAACTTATTATTATTACTACTTGCTACTCCTTCTGTTACTACCACTGCTTACTACTGCTACTATACTACTATATACTAAAACTAAATTATTATTAATTATTACACTTTTTAAAAAATTATTTATTATTTATTGTTCAACCAACCCCTTTTCAATGCAACATAGATGCTCGCCCACTTTGAATGAAACATACATGTGTGTATGTGTGTCTGAGGTTGTATGTTTCACAGTTACCAATGGTTGATGATGTTGAATAAAGAATAATACATACTATTCATTCTAGCAACCATATTAAAAACACACCACATCATTTATTATGGTTTTAGAGGGGGTGCCAAAGAACACAAAGGGGGGAGCCATCAAAAAATTTTTCGGGGCTCCGCCCCGAACCCCAGTTGGCTCCCCCTTTTTGTTTTTCTGAATCCACCTCTATGAGCAACAGTAGAACGCTGTGCGCACTCAAGCAATTTTACGCCCCCCCTTTGGCAAAATCCTAGAATGGCCCCTGGTGTTAGTCATCAAAATCAAAATAAATAATGAAAAATTTTTTTATCAAAATAATAATTTTCGTGCGAAAAATTGATCAAGCAATAACATTAGTATACTTTCATGATAATACTAGGTGAAAAAAAACATTGCCGAAATTGTATTTCCGGCGTTGTTTTTTTACAACAACGATAATAATTAAACCTGAAATACCGGCTATCTTTCCAGAAAAAAATTCAAAAGCACTAAATAATAATAACTAAGAATTTTAAAAAGTATTTTGGAACTGAAAAAGTAACAAAAATGGTACAAACTACCTGCTGTAATATACTATAAAATATCATAATGCAGATAGTCCCTTCTGTCGAACGCGTTGTCATAGACCTCCATAGACCTTTACATGACACCTATAGCTTTTTTTGTTGGCACAAGTGATTTTTCTCAATAGTTTAAAATGCTTGATGAGAAAACAACTCTACACACAAAGTGCGTCTTGAAAAGCCTGTCATAAGCCCTTTAATAATGACAACAGAACTAACCAAGTTTTATAGGTAATGTGGTTAATAAAACCTTCTTTACCACAGATAAAAGGACTCTTAGAAATTCTCTGTTGTATAACACCTGATGGTTGAGTGATTAGATCAATGGATATTACTCATATAAGTCATGCATGCTTTGGTTGAAATGTGTCACCACTTTCAGGATTGAGTATCAGGTCCTCAGTTGACTTCCTGGGTCACTGAGTAGGTTAAAGGATACATCAAGTTGATCCATGTTAGAGTATTCTGTTAGTTCAACATCACATGACTACACTGCTGGTTTTAACATTACAGGATTGCACACCCGGTGCACACAACAACAATAATATAATATCGGTTGTTGTTAGAGATCATGGTGGACGACCTCAAGTGTTGTCATTGACCTCATTTGACTTTTGTGTGCAGAGTTGTTGCACCTGAACTAAATCAACAGTTTTCATCATTAAATTGACTTACAACGCATTTTCTCTTGACCATGTTTTAAAGTCGTAAAATACTATCTACAACTTTGATGTACTGCTGTGTTTGGTACATACAAGATTTATATTCTGTTGCCAACGGCAACTAGATAAAAGTGCACACCTGGTTAGATAAAAAAAATTGCATCGAGTCACAAAGGTTATTGATGACATCACAGATAATCTGTAGGAAACACTTACAAAGAGACTGTATATAAAGGAGTACCCAGTATTCTACAGAAGTACATCACATCTTGAACTGCTAGAAGATACAACACAACTGATTATATATAACAGTCTAGTAAAGTTATTGTATATTAAATCATAATGGGTTATGTATCTAGTGGATCTGATATGATTGATTTATTTACAAGTCAACAAACATTTACTGCACCTTTTACTACAGATATTCTCAGGTAAATATTGTTATTTGTGTTTCTGTGAGCCAAGATGATTTCAATATTTATGTTTCTTTGGAAAGTCAAACTTTGAGAGAGTTTAATTTTGCAGTAGAAAAAAACAAAGATTGGTAAAATAAAACTCGTAGAGTTTCCGTTAAAACTCATAGTCGATATTTCAGTACAGAATACATAGATTTCTTGTTTTTCTATTCTAGAAAGCCTGTAGACATAAAAGAAAACACACAGACAACTGATGAATACAACCAATGTACAACTTCTCTGTGGGTAGTTATTGGTGAGTAGAGCTGATTCATTTGCAGGTTTTGCCACTTTTTTTATTTGACGTGAAAATTAACTCAGCACTTTAATTCATTGCATTTTAAAATATAAACTCAACATTAAGAGAGAAATGTGTATAGTTTCTGTATAGTATTTTTCACATTCATGGATATCATTGATAGTTTTATACATTACCTAAACATTATATTTTAGACTTGGACATCAACTCATCTACAGAAGCTAAAGCAAACATGGAATACTCAGCTGTATCAATCTATGGATGACATATAACTTGTTACCACATCAACACCTAAAGCAGCTTGTGTTATGTTGATCCATCCCTGTGATATAAATTTATACTTTGCATGCATTAAAAGTCAATTAGATTTTTCTAATAGAAATACATAATAATAAATAAAGTTATATAACACTTTAGTTGCGATAGTTTCAGTTGCGCTAGTAACACCGATAATTCCCAATAAATCCAAAGTTATTTTACACCTACATAGCTCGTGTACACAGTTTAGATATGAAACCTTGGAATTAAAAGAAATGTGTTTAACCACAAATTACATTATATCTACATGGAATACAAAGCTTACATCTCTAGTGTGTTTAAAACGCTTTACTTGTTTGTCTTGGCAAACATATTTGCATACAGATCCTCTTCAATTTTTTAAGTAGCTAAGAGTCATATACATGTATTTGCCTTACAACACCAGTGTAGCTTAAGTATGGGCGAATTATAGGCACTGGTCCGGTGTAATACAACACACAGTGAACTGACAAAATTCCAGTCTTTTATAGGCTGAACCCCAGAAAATATTTTACCTAGTTAAGGCCTATACTCAATGACATTCAAGTGAAACATAATTGTAGTAAAGGATACATGAACTAAAAGTCACAGTGAATAGCATAGTGCCAAAATATGTAAACATGCATGGAGCCCAGAAGTAGCGGGAGGAGCTATTTCCTTAGTAACCAATCAAAGCACCTATAGGTAATTTTGGCCTTCATTTCAGGTTTTCGGGTTTTTACTTGACTAAGCACCTAAATTGGTGGCATATAGGGGTTGGTATCTCTTGCGTGTAGGTATCTATGACCTCTCAGTCTATTTTGCACTCTCTGGCTATGACAACTATTTTTCTGCCAGCTCGAGATACCTTACCAGGGTTGGGGGTAATGTGCATGTGCTGTGCCAGGGTAGTCAGTCTGCCTCATTCCTACTAATTCGGCTATCTGTAGGCCGAGCATTTGATTTGATTTGGAAAAGGTATTCGGTAGAGTGGTGTGCCAGTAAATGCTAACAGCACGCTCGCAAGGTGTCAATATGCTTTTTCTCACACCCATGGAGTTACTCTGGACAACCCATGGAGTTGCTCTAGACAACCCATGGAGCTACTCTAGAAAATCCATGGAGTTGCTCTAGACAACCCATGGAGCTACTCTAGACAATCCATGGAGTTGCTCTAGATATCCCATGGAGTTGCTCTAGACAACCCATGGAGTTGCTCTAGACCACCCATGAAGTTACTCTAGACAATCCATGGAGTTGCTCTAGATATCCCATGGAGTTGCTCTAGACAATCCATGGAGCTACTCTAGACAATCCATGGAGCTACTCTAGACAACCCATGGAGTTGCTCTAGACCACCTATGGAGCTACTCTAGACAATCCATGGAGTTGCTCTAGATATCCCATGGAGTTGCTCTAGACAATCCATGGAGCTACTCTAGACAATCCATGGAGCTACTCTAGACAACCCATGGAGCTACTCTAGACAACCCATGGAGATACTCTAGACAGCCCATACAGTTACTCTAGACAACCCATGGAGCTACTCTAGACAACCCATGGAGCTACTCTAGACAACCCATGGAGCTACTCTAGACAACCCATGGAGCTACTCTAGACAACCCATGGAGTTACTCTAGACAACCCATGGAGCTACTCTAGATAACCCATGGAGTTAATCTAGACAACCCATAGAGCTACTCTAGACAACCTATAGAGCTACTCTAGACAACCCATGGAGCTACTCTAGACAACCCATGGAGTTACTCTAGACAACCCATAGACAGGAAATTGAATAGCCGTTCTTATAACACGGTTGCACTAAAATCCACCACAATAATTAATTACCAGCAGCTAAGAGTCGTTCATTTCAAATCAGTTGTATTTTTTCATAAATATTGGTGTAATCAACCATAAATGATCATTGTTAGTTAAATACAAACACACACAAGCTAACTATGCCATGTGATTACAATAAATAATTTGTGGCTTCCTGTCTTATTACACATGCCTGGTTTTATCGCGATATTAGCATTTCCAATAACAATAAACATCTGGAATTCAGTTCATCGCCAATTTCATAGAGCGACAAATGTTTATCAACAAGTCTCACGGCGAATTTAACGACAATGGTGTTTGCAACAGGAATTTCCCTTAATCGCTGGCAGTATCGCCAATTTGTCATGATGTGGAAACATAGTAATTATCTTTGTTCAACTAAGTTTATTATAGAGGGGATATAAGCTCTTATGGAGTAACTAGTATAACAACACATCCTCTGTTGTAACGTCACCGCTGAATAAAGAAATCCAACTTTACTCAGTAACGTGTAGGCTACATTTGTAAAGAATTTATTGCTCCAAATTGATACAGGTAAGTGTTCCTATTGAGGCTTAAATGGGCCGTACAAGTTGGCTCTCCTTACCAGTCTCATCAGCATTAGCCATGCTCCTCATACTTGCTAGGGAGTAAGGCCATTCAGGAAGTGGCACCGTCTTGTGAGCTGATGTGATACAGCTTGGGGGTGTCTCAAAGTAACTTAAGATAGCTGCCAAGAGGAGGAAGAGAGTTTTCTTATGGTGAAAACCAGATCAAGATTGGACCATTATTGGCCAGGCTGTCCCCCATTTAGTTTTCCACAAATTTTCATGCATGTATAAGGGTAGGGAAGGGGAAAGAATTGTTAAAATCTTGGGGTCCTGTACACACAACTTCGGGTGACTGATTGCTACATAGACAGAGACACTGGGGGTTGGGGGAAAGGCTGTAAGTACAGAGGGTGAGGGTGTTGGTATTGGAATTGGTGTGCACACAATTTCCCAACACACTTGCACCTGTAGTGAATCGTTCCAGAAGGGCTCCCACTACCGTCCACTAACAAACAGCCATCAACAGCACACAGCTCCTGGAACAGCAAGCAACACCTCTCTCTATGAGGCAATGCAGTGTCAATCAAACCTGCTGGGTACAAGGAAGGAGTTGAGCACAACTTCACTACTAGTGAGCCCTCGGCTCAAAGAAACTAGGTATAGTTCAAGTAATAAATACAAGTATTTGTCGACATATCATGCTCTAGGAAGGCAATCGCCTAGAGTAGTTGACAACAGCAGCAGTTGGTGAAAAGTGGCTATGTACACTAGTAAATCTAGTCTTTTAAAGGCTGCTGGCTTGCCGTGGATTGCATCATGCTAAGTCCAACTAATAAAATACAACAGGAAGTAATTTAATCAATCGAGAAAATAACACATATAATGGCGCATAATAATAAATGAACAACTTGTCTAATGGCAAGGAAAAATGCTATAATATAAAGTCATCAGTCTTTGCCAGCCTTACATCCAAGGTAGATGGGATGTAAAGGTGGATACGTCCTGGATACGTCCTTATGTATTGATTCAGACTACTTTCGGATCTATGGCTACAGAGGCCATCTTGTTGCCAGCCCGGTGTGTTACTGTAGGGCGGGTAGAGGTCACTGCACGGTCGGTAGAGGTCATTGTAGGGCCGGTAGGTAAAGCTTCAGGAATAGAGTGTGCAGGGCCGGTATAGAGAGTGCAGGGCCGGTAAGGTAATTCCTTTTCTTCTGGAGTGATGGCTTTCTGACTCACCACTTTGGGAGGTCTATCTGACTTATTGCTTTAGTCAGAGTAATTTCTAGGTTACTATGAGTGTATGGGGCATATGTGCTACTAAAATCCACCACACACTTCCTCATCCTTCAATGACAATAAAATCGATGAAACACGATTTGATTTACAAAAGTGTTATCAAGTTTCATCTGTGAGAAATCCTTTCTTGTGCACAGAACCTAAGTCAATGATTCCATTGATAATGACAATAGAACTAACCAAGTATTATAGGTAATGTGGTGAATGAAGCCTTCTCTACCACAGACTAAAGTACTCTTAGAAACTATCTGTTGTATAACACCTGATGGTTGAGTGATTAGATCAATCGATGTTAGTCATACAAGTCATGCATGCTTTGGTTGAAATGTGTCATCGCTTTCAGGATTGAGTATCAGGTCTTTGTTGACTTCCTGGGTCACTGAGTAGGTTTTAGGGTACATCAAGTTGATCTATGTTAGATAACCCTGTTAGTTCAACATCACATGGCTACCCTGCTGGGTTTAACATTACAGGATTGCACATCCAGTGCACACAACAACACTAATAGACTATCGGTTGTTTTTAGAGATCATGGTGGAAGACTTCAAGTGTTGTCATTGACCTCATTTCACTTTTGTGTGTAGACTTGTTTCCCTAAATTAAAGCAACAGTTTTCATCATTAATTTGGCTTACAAACCATTTTTTCTGGACCATGGTTCAAGCTTTCTACAATTTTAATGCGCTGTTGTGTTTTGGTGCATAAAAGATTTTTATTCTGTTGCCAACGGCAACAAAATAAAAGTGGACACCTGTTTAGATAAAAAAAAATTGCATCGAGTCACAAAGGTTATTGATGACATCACAGATTATCTGCAGGAGACACTTACAAAGATACTGTATATAAATGAGTACCCAGTATTCTAGAGAAGTATATCACATCTTGAACTGCTAGAAGATACAACACAACTGATTATATCTAACAGTCTAGTAAAGTTATTGTATAATATATCATAATGGGTTATGTATCTAGTGGATCAGATATGATTGATTTATTTACAAGTCAACAAACATTTACTGTACCTTTTACTACAGATATTCTCAGGTAAATGTTGTTATATATGTGTTTCTATGATATTAATGATTATCTTTGAGCCAAAATTGTTTCATTGTTTATGTTTCTTTGAAAAGTCAAATTTTGAGAGACTTTAACTCTGCAGTAAAGGACAACAACAGCGATTGGTAATATGAAACTCATAGAGTTTCCGTTAAAACCTATAGTCGGTATTTCAGCACAAAATATATAGATTTCTTGTTTTCCTATTCTAGAAAACCTGTGAATATAAAGGAAAGCACACAGACAACTGATGAATACAACCAATGTACAACTTCTCTGTGGGTGGTTATTGGTGAGTAGAACTGATTCATTTGCAGGTTTTGCCTTTTTTTTATTAAGCGTGGAAATTTAACCAGCACTTTAATTCTTCGCATTTCGAAATATAAACTCAACATAAAGAAAGAAATGTGTACAGTTTCTGTATAGATTTTGTGTATTCATGGATATCATTGCTAGTTTTATACATCAGCCAAGCATTATATTTTAGACTTTGACAACTCATCTACAGAAGCTAAAACAAACATGGAATACTCAGCTGTATCAATCTATGGATGAACTATAACTTGTTACCACATCAACACCTAAAGCAACTTGTGTTATGTTGATCCATCCCTGTGATATAAGTTTATACTTTGCATGCATTAAAAGTCAATTACATTTTTCTAATAGAAATACATAATAATAAATAAAGTTATATAACACTTTAGTTTGCGATTGTTTCAGTTGTGCTAGTAACGCCAATAAATCCCAACAGAATCCTAAGCTATGTTATACCTACATAGCTCGTGTACGTAGTTTAGATGTGAAAACTTGGAAATAAACGAAATGTGTTTAACCACAAATTACATTATATCTACATGGAATACAAAACCTACATCTTTAGTTTGTTTAAAACGCTTTACTTGTTTGTCTTGGCGAAAATATTTGCATGCAGGGCCTCTTCAGTTTTCTTTCAGTAGCAAATTTTTTTTCTTCTGTAAAACGAATGTTGTTTTTAATGTGACAGTTAGTTAGTTCATTAATGTTGTAAACAGCTGATTACAAACTGTCTTTTGTAAATCTTTTGTTTATGTAAAAAGATGCTTGTGAGAAGCTGTTAAAAGAAAATTATACAATAAACGAAGATCACCAAGAGTAATACAACTAAAACTCTCATATTTCTGTATGAGAAAGTTTTAAAATTAGGATTCATAAGAGGATTTGTAGTTTGTTTTAGATTTACGCCGACATATACCAGTGCCTTTTTCTACTCTCTCTAAATACTAAGACTCAGACATATACCAGTGCCTCTCTCTACTCTCTCTAAATACTAAGACTCAGACAAATACCAGTGTCTCTCTCTACTCTCTCTAAATACTAAGACTCAGACATATACCAGTGCCTCTCTCTACTCTCTCTAAATACTAAGACTCAGACATATACCAGTGCCTCTCTCTACTCTCACTAAATACTAAGACTCAGACATATACTAGTGTCTCTCTCTACTCTCTCTAAATACTGAGACTCAGACATATACCAGTGCCTCTCTCTCTACTCTCTCTAAATACTAAGACTCAGACATATACCAGTGCCTCTCTCTCTACTCTCTCTAAATACTAAGTCTCAGACATATACCAGTGCCTCTCTCTACTCTCTCTAAATACTAAGACTCAGACATATACCAGTGCTTCTCTCTCTACTCTCTCTAAATACTAAGACTCAGACATATACCAGTGCCTCTCTCTACTCTCTCTAAATACTAAGACTCAGACATATACCAGTGCCTTTCTCTACTCTCTCTAAATACTACGACTCAGACATATATCAGTGCCTCTCTCTACTCTCTCTAAATACTAAGACTCAGACATATACCAGTACCTCTCTCTACTCTCTCTAAATACTAAGACTCAGACATATACCAGTGTCTCTCTCTCTACTCTCACTAAATACTAAGACTCAGACATATACTAGTGTCTCTCTCTACTCTCTATAAATACTAAGACTCAGACATATACCAGTGTCTCTCTCTCTACTCTCACTAAATACTAAGACTCAGACATATACCAGTGCCTCTCTCTCTACTCTCTCTAAATACTAAGACTCAGACATATACCAGTGCCTCTCTCTGCTCTCACTAAACACTAAGACTCAGACATATACCAGTGCCTCTCTCTACTCTCACTAAATACTAAGACTCAGACATATACCAGTGCCTCTTTCTACTCTCTCTAAATACTAAGACTCAGACATATACCAGTGCCTCTCTCTACTCTCACTAAATACTAAGACTCAGACATATACCAGTGCCTCTTTCTACTCTCTCTAAATACTAAGACTCAGACATATACCAGTGCCTCTCTCTACTCTCTCTAAATACTAAGACTCAGACATATACCAGTACCTCTCTCTACTCTCTCTAAATACTAAGACTCAGACATATACCAGTGCCTCTCTCTACTCTCTCTAAATACTAAGACTCAGACATATACCAGTGCCTCTCTCTACTCTCACTAAATACTAAGACTCACACATATACCAGTGCCTCTCTCTACTCTCTCTAAATACTAAGACTCAGACATATACTAGTGCCTCTCTCTACTCTCACTAAATACTAAGACTCAGAATACCTACCTTTGACCTTTGCTTGAAACAGTCAATACCTCCACTGATGTAGCTTCTGGTCACATCTTTGAGGCAGAACCTCACATGCAAAACTGCTTAGCACATTTGGTTTAGAAGTGGCTGGATTTCATCTACTGGCAATACATACAGTTAGGGTAGTGGGTGCCGCAACATCTAATGAATAGATGCGATGTTATAAAAATGACTGACCAGCGTGTAGGCATTGAATGGTTGAAGTGTTATTTACCTCTTGAATAAAAAGCAGACAACTTCAAACGAGTGGTTTTGAGAAAAAGCGACCCTTCAAAATCCACTATGGATTTCATAGAATTTCATCAAGGCAAGACCAAACTGAAATAATCGATTCTCAAGAAGAGACAGTAGCTAGCTGGTTGCGGAGTTGTCTGTTTTACGAAAGTCAATGCTGCATTTATGAGTAACAAAAACAATTACGGCATAAAAATTAAAAATGTTTTTAGATGAATTGGTTATATTGGCTCAGCTCAATTTTATCCTTCAAAAGTGACTGGACAAAAATGGTTTTGCTGAAAATATGAAAAATTTGACAGTAGAAGTATGACATGTAGTTCTGAACAAACAGCTAAGAAAATCTGTAAACTAGCATGTAGTCATTTATTATAAAATTTTAAAGCTCATTATTTATGATTGTTCCAGCCTGCTTCAGTTTTTTCCTGTTCAAACAAATCTTTTTTTCAGATTGAATTGTTATTGTTGCTAAACAAAGTGATTTTGCCGGAAACCAAACTTTTGCAAAAATAAACACAATGCGGCCAGCGATTATATACAATCGTTGACACAGTATTGAATATAGGTATATTTGACATCAATGATAATTAAATCCTCTGTAGGTACGATAAAGCCTTGGCTGCACACCCCAATGATTCTCACAATCAGCGCATGGCTGATGTGTAAATGTATAATCCAGTGTCTGTGGGGGGAAAGAAAACAAAAAATATCACTAACCAAGTAACTATACTATTGGCCCACTTTTGTTGTAAATGACCAAAAAACATAAATGTTGCATTCATTTAGAAAAACTATGAGTTTTGATAAAAAAAACAATTATAACTTATCATAACATTTTTAATCATATTTGATCTCATTAAGTATAACAACAATAATAAATAATAATTAATAATATAAATACTTATTATGGTAATAATACTTTCACAAAAACCATGAATGAATGATTATAATAATAATATTCACTGACACTACAAATATAAATAATTATTAAGATGGAATAAAAAACTAGTTATAATTATATCTATAAAAGTATATATAAAATTGGGCATAACAACGACAGTCTGACGAACGATAAGTGTAAAATTATAAAACCTGATTAAAAATATAAATTCATCTTTTTACAGGTAAATTTGATGCCTCTGTCTTACAAAATATTTTAACGTCTTTATATAGACATGTCGTTATACGATTTGTTTGACATTGTGGCAGCTATCAGGGAAAAAACTTCGCATGAGTCTGTTCAATTTAATTATATTAAATAATGCGACTAATAGCTGTTTCTGGTTAGATGTAGAAAGTTCAAAGAGATATAACTCTCAATGTTACACCCCATTACAGTGACTCTCTCGTTGCATTAGTTGTGTCAAAATATCAGGTGGGTGTTTTGAGTCATTAATCTATAAACTTTGTATTATTACATTGTGTTGTTTGTGCTTTACTCTCTCACCTGACTGTACCTTCAACTCCAAGAGCAGGCGATGTTCTATTTCTAGCATCAACACAGACTCCTGCTAGTTTTTTCTCTGAAAATAAAAGATCAAAATGATTAGATAAGTTTGACCACAAACGCACAAAAGTGTTAAAGTAGACAAACATACATAAATATTGTTAAGGATTTGCACACGACTTTCATCGAACAGCTACTACAGAGCGCACCAAAGACAATAGGGCAGGTCTATTACTAGTCCAAAACTACTACACAGTATTCCAACACCAAATCCAAGCTGTGCCAAGCTCTACCAAGCTGGATTCTACCAGAGAAAACACTACCGAAAGTGGTGTTTACTTCCCTATCAACAATGATATGCTACCGGGTAGTACTGAGCCCTGCGGAATCAGGGACAGCACAGAAATACTAGTAAGACAACCAGCTAGACCAGTAAGAAGTAGAGTTACAAGGATCTACTTGTATTTGACTATATGATACTAATACACAGAGAATATCACAACACAATACAATTGCTTTGCTTACTACACTGTGGGAGCGCACAAACACTTATGCTCTCTCTGGGAAAATGTCAACAAGTTTATCCAGTACATATGCAAATGATGCTGTTAAAAATAAACATATATGATTGGCTAAAATAAATAGGTTGAAAACAATCTAAAAATAGAATTTCTACACACACAAAAGATCACGCAAGCAGACCCAAGAATTCCAATTGTCCAATCAGCTGTCAGTAGAAGGGAACGTTCTTGTTCATCTGCTTCACAATAAACCACCTGCTACAGCCAGTAGAGCTATCAACAAGCTTGCCCAAGATTGCCAGCCATCCAAATGACTTACTCTGTAGTCGCAAAAGGTGTAATAAAATAGCTAGCAGCAGCAAGTATCACCCGCATGCTACTGCACCATAGTTCGCACACTATTAAATATCTATTACATGTGAACTCACTCACTTTGATTGCTGATTTCCTATCATGAGTATTTCATGTTGTTGATTCACAAACACACACAGTGGCCTCAATAAAAAGGTTTCTATAAGCCTGCTAGTATCAGTGGTTACTAATAAAAGCGTCAAAACAATGAAACGTGGTCGGTCCTCAGTGGGTGAAATCAACTTTTAATGAAAAATATATTCGCAAAAATTCAGTAAGTTTTTACTAGCTTAAAGAGACATTAAACCTGCCATAAGGCAAAGTATGTTTCATATCATATTGTAGTGGATCGTGCCGATAGGCCTCCCAATACTGTCCATTCATGAACAGCTGTCTACAGCGTGCAGCTTGTGGAACAGCCAGAAAGCACCTCTCTCCAAGAAGTAACGCAGGGTCGGTCAGACCTGGAGGGTGCAACAAAGAAGTTGCTTACAACTTCACAACTAATGAGCCCATGGCTCAGGCAAACTATACAGAGTTTAGGTAATAAACACATTTATTGTCCATATATCCATGCTCCATGAAGGCCATCACCTAGAGCAGTAGCAGTAAGAGATCAATGGACTAGAACATACAGGGAACCAGCCTTTTATAGACTGGTGGCTGGAAGTTGATTGCATCATCATGTGTGAAATTAGAGTGAAATTAACCAATCAACATAGAAAAATTCATACAATCGCACACTTCATTAAACATACAAGGCACTCAATGGCAAAGAATATTACTACAAATACAGTTCTCAGTCTTTGGCAACCTCAGGTCCCCGATCTTTAAGATGTAAAAGTAGGTAGGTCCGGGATCTGTCCTTCTGAAGTGACTTGGGCTTTTTATGGAGCTCTAACTATGGCGCCCAAGTGGTTGCTGGCTCGGTATGGCACTGCAGGGCCGGTAAAGGTCATTCTTGGGTCAGTAAAGGTCACTGCAGGGCCGGTACGGAAAGCTGGCGGTCTGACACAAAAAGCTACGGGGCCGGTATAGTATCTGCAGGGTCGGTAAGGTTTCTTCTGTTGAACTGATGGTGTTCTCTACCATCGCTTCGGGATGTCTGCCTGACTGAATACCTCAGTCAGATTCACTTCTAGGCTAACATTTGTGTGCCGGGTACGTTTGTTGCTAAAATCTAGCACAATATTACAACATATTGCAAAAGCAAAAGCTAATACACCCCACATTACACACATAACAACAGATAAGGAACTAAATCTTCACTCACTTGGCTCCATCTGATACTCTTACAGGCGCAGCTACTTGACTCTAACCATGCAGACCTAGTTACCATTTCTAGCGGATTTTGGGATTCCATGTTTATCCACTAAAAACACTGTTAGCGGCAAAAGCCTCAATTGTAACCACCAACGACTTTTCTGCCAACAATTACCTTTGCCCAGATGTGATCACATGCTGGTATGGCATTGAGAACACGTAGAGACCTCGGCTCAGACACATAACTCAAAGCTTAAGAGTTATATACATCTATCTGTCTTACAACACCAGTGTAGCTGAAGTATGGGCAAAGTATTGTCACTGGTACAGTGTGATACAACACACAGTAAACTGACAAAATTCCAGTCTTTTATTGGCTGAACCACAGGAAATAGTTTATTCAATTATACTCAATGACAATTAAGTGAAAAATAATTGTGGAAATGGATACAAGAATTAAAAGTTTACACGAAGAGCAAATGTACAATGTACAAATATGTAAACATGCATGGGGTCCAGAAGTAGTGGGAGGAGTTATTGTCTTAGTAACCAAATAAAGCACCTATAGTAATCTTGGCTTTCATTTCAGGTCTTTGGTTTTCTACAGGCCTAAGCTCCTAATTTGTGCCAGTAAATGCAAACAGCACACTCACACAGTGCTCTTTCTCACACCCATGGAGATACTCTAGAAAACCCATAAAGCTACTCTAGACAACCCATGCAGCTACTCTAGACAATCCATGGAGTTGCTCTAGACAACCCGTAGAGCTACTCTAGACCACCCATGGAGCAACTCTAGACAATTCATGGAGCTACTCTAGACAACCTATGGAGCCACTCTAGACAACCCATGGAGCTACTATAGACAACCCGTGGAGTTACTCTAGACCATTCATGGAGCTACTCTAGACAACCCGTGGAGTTACTCTAGACAATCCATGGAGCTACTCTAGACAACCCACGGAGTTACTCTAGACAACTCATGGAGATACTCTAGACAACCGATGGAGCTACTCTAGACAACCCATGGAGCTACTCTAGACAACCCATGGAGTTACTCTAGACAACCATGGAGCTACTCTAGACAACCCATGGAGCTTCTCTAGACAACCATGGAGTTACTCTAGACAACTGACGGAGCTACTCTAGACAACCATGGAGCTACTTTAGACAACCCATGGAGCTACTCTAAACAACCCGTGGAGTTACTCTAGACTATCCATGGAGCTACTCTAGACAAACCACGGAGTTACTCTAGACAACCCATGGAGTTACTCTAGACAACCCATGGAGCTACTCTAGACAACCCATGGAGCTACTCTAGACAACCCATGGAGCTACTCTAGACAACCCATGGAGCTACTCTAGACAACCCATGGAGCTTCTCTAGACAACCATGGAGTTACTCTAGACAACTGACGGAGCTACTCTAGACAACCATGGAGCTACTTTAGACAACCCATGGAGCTACTCTAAACAACCCGTGGAGTTACTCTAGACTATCCATGGAGCTACTCTAGACAAACCACGGAGTTACTCTAGACAACCCATGGAGTTACTCTAGACAACCCATGGAGCTACTCTAGACAACCCATGGAGCTACTCTAGACAACCCATGGAGCTACTCTAGACAACCCATGGAGCTACTCTAGACAACCCATGGAGCTACTCTAGACAACCCATGGAGCTACTCTAGACAACCCATGGAGTTACTCTAGACAACCCATGGAGCTACTCTAGACAACCCATGGAGCTACTCTAGACAACCCATGGAGCTACTCTAGACAACCCATGGAGCTACTCTAGACAACCCATGGAGTTACTCTAAACAACCCATGGAGTTACTCTAGACAACACAAGGAGCTACTCTAGACAACCCATGGAGCTACTCTAGACAACCCATGGAGTTACTCTAGACAACCCATGGAGTTACTCTAGACAACCCATGGAGTTACTCTAGGCAACCCATAGAGTTACTCTAGACAACCCATGGAGTTACTCTAAACAACCCATGGAGTTACTCTAGACAACCCATGGAGCTACTCTAGACAACCCATAGAGTTACTCTAGACATCCCATGGAGCTACTCTAGACAACCCATAGAGCTACTCTAGACAATCCATAGAGATACTCTAGACAACCCATAGAGATACTCTAGACAACCCATAGAACTACTCTAGACAACCCATGGAGTTACTCTAGACAACCCATGGAGCTACTCTAGACAATCCATGGAGTTACTCTAGACAACCCATACAGCAACTCTAGACAACCCATACAGCAACTCTAGACAACCCATGGAGATACTCTAGACAATTCATGGTGCTACTCTAGACAACCCATGGAGCTACTCTAGACAACCCATGAAGCTACTCTTGACAACCTATAGAGCTACTCTAGACAATTTATGAAGCTATTCTAGACAACCCATGGGGCTACTCAAGACAACCCATGGAGCTACTCTAGACAATCCATGGAGATACTCTAGACAACCCATGGAGCTACTCTAGACAACCCATAGAGCTACTCTAGACAATTCATGGAGCTACTCTAGACAACCCATGGAGCTATTCTAGACAACCCATGGAGCTACTCTAGACAACCCATGTAGCTACTCTAGACAACCCATAGAGCTACTCTAGACAACCCATGGAGCTACTCTAGACAACCCATGGAGCTACTCTAGACAACCCATGGTGCTACTCTAGACAACCCATACAGCTACTCTAGACAACCCATGGAGCTACTCTAGACAACCCATGTAGCTACTCTAGACAACCCACAGAGCTACTCTAGACAGCCCATAGAGCTACTCTAGACAACCCATGGAGTTACTCTAGACATTCCATGGAACTACTCTAGACCACCCATGGAGCTACTCTAGACCACCCATGCAGCTACTCAAGACAATAATTTTACTAGACTATTGGATATTTCCAGTTGTCTTGTTGTATCTTCTAGAAGTTCAAAAAGTGATGTACTTCTGTAGAATACTGAGTACTCATTTATACATGTCTCTTTTCAGGTGTTTACTGCAAATTATTTGTGATGTCGTCTCTAACATTTGTCACTTGATTTATTTTTTTATCTAAGCAGGTATGCACTTTTATTTGGTTGTCGTTGGCAACAGAATATTAATTTTCCATGCATCATAACACAACTAACAGTATTTACCTGTGAACATCTGTAGTAAAAGGTATAGTAAATGTTTGTCGACTTGTAAATAAATCAATCATATCAGATACACTAGATACATAACCCATTATGATTTATTATACAATAACTTTACTAGACTGTTATATATAATCAGTTGTGTTGTATCTTCTAGCAGTTCAAGATGTGATATACTTCTGTAGAATACTGAGTACTCATTTATATACAGTCTCTTTGTAGGTGTTTCCTGCAGATTATCTGTGATGTCATCTCTAACCTATGTGACTTCATAATGTCTCAGAGCTGGTGTTTCAATTTAATTAATAACAGGAAAAGCAAAATCTTTTCGTTTTTGTTACAACACAAGTCATCGAATATCCATTTTGTGATGATTTCGTATTAGACTAAATTTCTCACTCAACCGTGTTTTCATGAATGGCAAGCTGTGTTCTTCCTGACAACTTTCTTATCTTTTCATAGGCCATGTGTGTGTAGTTGTGTTGTTTATTGTGTTATACTGAGCTTAAACCTTTTATTACTCAATCTTTCACAGTCAAATCTCATTTTGTTGTATTTTGTAACTTCACAGTTTGGTCACTAGAAGTAGTATGCTCATTAAATGAGCAGTAGGATAACATCTACTGAATGAACCATCATTGGCAACCACTAATAAAACCTGTGCTATCTCACAAGTCAATAAAGGGCATGCAAAGGAAAGATTCACTAACATCACCACCATCAAGTTTAGTATAGAAGATATGAAGTTTTGTCTAACAAGTTACAGTGAAAGTAAAGATTTAACACAAAAGCATGTGGCAAGGTCAGGTATTTGTATAAAGTTTGCACTAATCTATTAATTATATTATTATTTTATGATAACATAACTGTCTGTAGAAGCAATCTGTTTCATTTTTGCGTTCTCAAATTTTCTACTACTGATATTGCTCTTGTAGTCATGATCGCCCAATTGGATTTATGGCTTTCAACATTATTTCCGTTTAACTAATCCTTTAATAATAATAAATAAACAAGGTCTTTAGTGACAAGGAATAATGTTAAAATGCAAATTACTCAGTCTTTGCCAGCCTTAGATCCAAGATAGATAGGATGTAAATGTGGATAGGTCCTGGTTTCATCTTTGTGTATTGATTCAGGCCACTTTTGGATCTCTGGCTACAGCAGCCATCTTGTTGCCGGCTCGATATGTCACTGCAGGGCCGGTAGAGGTCACTGCATGGTCGGTAGAAGTCATTGCAGGACCAGTAGGTAAAGCTGCAGGGCCGGTAAGGTAATTCCTTTTCCTCTGAAGTGATGGCTTTCTGACTCACCACTTTGGGAGGTCTGTCTGACTTATTGCTTTAGTCAGAGTCATCTCTAGGTCACTATGAGTGCGCAGGGCATGTGGGCTACTAAAATCTACCACACACCTCCTCATCTCTCAATGACAATAAGATGGATAAAACATGATGTGATTTAAAAAAAAGTTAATATGTTTCATCTGTGAGAAATCCTGTCTTGTCCACAAAAAAACCAAATATTTCCCTTATTAAAAACAATAGAACTAACCAAGTTTTATAGGTAAGGTGGTTAATGAAGCCTCCTCTACCACAGACTAAAGTACTCTTAGAAATTCTCTGTTGTTTAACAACTGATGGTTGAGTGATTACATCAATGGTTGTTAGTCATATAAGTCATGCATGCTTTGGTTGAAATGTGTCATCGCTTTCAGGATTGAGTGTCAGGTCCTTAGTTGACTTCCTGGGTCACTGAGTAGGTTTAAAAAAACATCAAATTTATCTATGTAAGATTACTCTGTTAGTTCAACACCACATGTCTACACTGATGGTTTTAACATTACAGAATTGCAAATCCAGTGCACACAACAACAATAGTTGTTTTTAGAGATCATGGTGGAAGACCTCAAGTGTTGTCATTGACCTCATTTTACTTTTGTGTGCAGATTTGTTTCCCTAAAATAAAGCAACAGTTTTCATCATTAACTTGGCTTACAAACCATTTTTTCTGGACCATGGTTTAAGGTCAAAATAAGATTATTCGCGACCTCTGTTTGCCGAACACATTGCAATAAAAATAATCAGACCGGCAATAAGTTTAATCAATAAATAATCATTTTGTTCGGAACTCGTGGGTCAACAAAAAGTAGCTCACTGAATAAAAAAAATAATCAACGAGTATTTATTTATATTGTTCGTAGGTCGCGAATGAAACTGAACACTAAATAAATAATAATTAGCGAGTTGATTCTTTTTTATTTTCATAGACCGGTTTTATATCCTCGAAAAACAATTCGAAATAATTGCAAGCATTGAGAATTTACTAAATTGAAGGTCAGCTTGACAAACTATTCTAGTTTGTAGCAGTTCAAATTTTATTATTTTCGTAATCACTTTGAAAATTGGGAGTTATCTTCTTTATGATTTGTTCGGTAAACTAAAACATTTCATTGAATATTCTGTTGTTCTAAACTAATGTTCCGTTGCTTACGCGACATATTGAACTACGAACACCTTTTATTTTTGATATTTTGTTCTACGAACAGGTCGCGAATACTTTTACTATCTACAAATTTAATGTGCTGTTGTATTTTGATACATAAAAGATTTTTATTCTGTTGCCAATGGCAACCAAATAAAAGTGCACACCTGCTCAGATAAAAAAAATTGCATCGAGTCACAAAGGTTATTGATGACATCACAGATAATCTGCAGGAAACACTTACAAAGAGACTGTATATAAATGAGTACCCAGTATTCTAGAGAAGTACATCACATCTTGAACTGCTAGAAGATACAACACAACTGATTATATCTAACAGTCTAGTAAAGTTATTGTATAATAAATCATAATGGGTTATGTGTCTAGTGGATCTGATATGATTGATTTATTTACAAGTCAACAAACATTTACTGTGCATTTTACTACAGATATTCTCAGGTAAATATTGTTATTTGTGTTTCTATGATTAATGATTTTCTGTGAGCCAAAATTGTCTCATTCATTATTTATGTTATTTTGGAAAGCCAAATTTTTGAGAGAGTTAAATTTGCAGTAAACAACAACAAAGATTGGTAATATGAAACTCATAGCGTTTCCGTTAAAACTCATAGTCGATATTTCAGCGCAAGATATATAGATTTCTTGTTTTTCTATTCTAGAGAGCCTGTAGACTACAAGAAAGCACACAGACAACTGATGAATACAACCAATGTACAACTTCTCTGTGGATAGTTATTGGTGAGTAGAACTGATTAATTTGCAGGTTTTGCCACTTTTTTTATTTGATGTGAAAATTAACTCAGCACTTTAATTCGTTGCATTTTGAAATATAAAATTGGCATAAAGAAGGAAATGTGAACAGTTTCTGTATAGATTTTGCGCATTCATGGATATCATTGCTAGTTTTATACATCAGCCAAACATTATATTTTAGACTTTGACATCAACTCATCTACAGAAGCTAAAGTAAACATGGAATGCTCAGCTGTATCACTCTATGGATGAACTATAACTTGTTACCACATCAACACCTAAAGCAACTTGTGTTATGTTGATCCATCTCTGTGATATAAATTTATACTTTGCATGCATTAAAAGTCAATTAGATTTTTCTATTAGAAATACATAATAACAAATAAAGTTATATAACACTTTAGTTTGCGATTGTTTCAGTTGTGTTACTAGCGTAGATAAATCCCAACAGAATCCAAAGTTATTTTACACCTACATAGTTCATGTACACAGTTTGCATGTGAAAATTTGGAAATAAACGAAAAGTATTTAACCACAATTTACATTATATCTACATGGAATACCAAGCTTACATCTTTAGTGTGCTTAGAACCCTTTAGTTGTTTGTCTCGGCAAAAATAGTTTCATCCAGATCCTCTTCAATTTTCTTTAAGTAGCAAATTTTTTTTCTTCTGGAAAACGAATGTTGTTTTTAATGTGACAGTTCATTAATGTTGTAAACAGCTGATTACAAACTGTCTTTTGTAAATCTTTTGTTTATGTAAAAAGATGCTTGTGAGAAGTTGTTAAAAGAAAATTATACAATAAACGAAGGTCACCAAGAGTAATACAATTAAAACTCTCATATTTCGGTATGAGAAAGTTTTAAAATTAGGATTCATAAGAGGATTTGTAGTTTGTTTTGAATTTATGCCAACATATACCAGTGCCTCTCTCTCCTCTCTCTAAATACTAAGACTCAGACATATACCAGTGCCTCTCTCTACTCTCTCTAAATACTAAGACTCAGACATATACCAGTGTCTTTCTCTACTCTCACTAAATACTAAGACTCAGACATATACCAGTGCCTCTCTCTACTCTCACTAAATACTAAGACTCAGACATATACCAGTGTCTCTCTCTACTCTCTCTAAATACTAAGACTCAGACATGTACCAGTGCCTCTCTCTCTACTCTCTCTAAATACTAAGACTCAGACATATACCAGTGTCTCTCTCTACTCTCTCTAAATACTAAGACTCAGACATATACCAGTGTCTCTCTCTACTCTCTCTAAATACTAAGACTCAGACATATACCAGTGTCTCTCTCTACTCTCTCTAAATACTAAGACTCAGACATATACTAGTGCCTCTCTCTACTCTCTCTAAATACTAAGACTCAGACATATACCAGTGCCTCTCTCTCCTCACTCTAAATAATAAGACTCAAACATATACCAGTGTCTCTCTCTCCTCACTCTAAATAATAAGACTCAGACATATACCAGTGTCTCTCTCTGCTCTCTCTAAATACTAAGACTCAGACATATACCAGTGCCTCTCTCTACTCTCACTAAATACTAAGACTCAGACATATACCAGTGTCTTTCTCTACTCTCACTAAATACTAAGACTCAGACATATACTAGTGTCTCTCTCTCCTCACACTAAATACTAAGACTCAGACACATACCAGTGTCTCTCTCTACTCTCTCTAAATACTAAGACTCAGACATATACCAGTGCCTCTCTCTATTCTCACTAAATACTAAGACTCAGACATATACCAGTGCCTCTCTCTACTCTCTCTAAATACTAAGACTCAGACACATACCAGTGTCTCTCTCTACTCTCACTAAATACTATGACTCAGACATATACTAGTGCCTCTCTCTACTCTCTCTAAATACTAAGACTCAGACATATACCAGTGCTTCTCTCTACTCTCTCTAAATACTAAGACTCAGACATATACCAGTGCCTCTCTCTACTCTCACTAAATACTAAGACTCAGACATATACCAGTCTCTCTCTCTACTCTCACTAAATACTAAGACTCAGACATATACCAGTGCCTCTCTCTACTCTCTCTAAATACTAAGACTCAGACATATACCAGTGTCTCTCTCTACTCTCTCTAAATACTAAGACTCAGACATATACCAGTCTCTCTCTACTCTCTCTAAATACTAAGACTCAGACATATACCAGTGTCTCTCTCTGCTCTCTCTAAATACTAAGACTCAGGCATATACCAGTGCCTCTCTCTACTCTCTCTAAATACTAAGACTCAGACATATACCAGTGCCTCTCTCTACTCTCTCTAAATACTAAGACTCAGACATATACCAGTGTCTCTCTCTACTCTCTCTAAATACTAGGACGCAGACATATACCAGTGCCTCTCTCTACTCTCTCTAAATACTAAGACTCAGACATATACAAGTGCCTCTCTCCGCTCTCTCTAAATACTAAGACTCAGACATATACCAGTGCCTCTCTCTACTCTCTCTAAATACTAAAACTCAGACATATACCAGTGCCTCTCTCTACTCTCACTAAATACTAAAACTCAGACATATACCAGTGTCTCTCTCTGCTCTCACTAAATACTAAGACTCAGACATATACCAGTGTCTCTCTCTACTCTCACTAAATACTAAGACTCACAAGACCTACCTTTGACCTTTGCTTGAAACAGTCAATACCTCCACTGATGTAGCTTCTGGTCACATCTCTGAGGCAGAACCTCACATGCAAAACTGCTTAGCACATTTTGCTTAGAAGGGGCTGGATTGCATCTACTGGAAATATGTACAGTTAGGGTAGTTTGGTGCCACAACATCTAATGAATAGATGCATATTATAAAAACGATTGACCAGCGTGTATGCATTCAATGGTTGAACAGTTATTTACTGTTGAGTTAAGAACAGACAACTTCTAAAGAGTGGTTTTGAGAAAAAGCGATCCTTCAAATTCCCCTATGGATTGCATAGATTTTCTCAAGGCAAGGCCAAACTGAAATAATCGATTCTCAAGAAGAGACAGTAGCTAGCTGGTTGCGTAGTTGTCACTTTTACGAAGGACAATGCTGCATTTATGAGTGAGAAAAAACAATTTTTGGCACAAAATTATAAAAAGTTATTTAGATGGATTGGTTATATTTGCTCAGCTCAATTTTATCCTTCAATAGTGACGAGACAAAAATGTTTTCACTGAAAATAATAAAAAAGTTGCCGGTAGAAGTATCACATGTAGTTCTAAGCAAACAGCTAAGAAAATCTGTGAAATAGCTTGTAGCCATTTATTATAAAATTTTAAAACTGATTATTTATGATTGTGTCAGCCTGCTTCAGTTTTTTGCTGTTCAAACAAATATTGTCTCCAGCTTAGTTATTATTGTTGTTAAACAAAGCGACTATGCCAGAAACCAAACTTTTTCAAAAATAAACACAATGTGGCCAGCGATTATATACAATCATTGACACAGTATTGAATATAGGTATATATGACATCAATGATAATTAAAACCGCTGAAGGTACGATAAAGCTTTGGCTGCACACGCCAATGATTCTCTTAATCAGCGCAAGGCTGATGTGTAAATGTAAAATCCTCTGTCTGTTGGGGGAAAGAAAACAAAAAATATCAATAACTAAGTATCTATACTATTGGCTCACTTTTTTTGTAAATGACCAAAAAAAATTAGATGTTGCATTCATTTAGAAAAACTATGAGTTTAATAAAAAATCAATTATAACTTATCATAACATTTTTGATTTTAATAAGTATGACAACAATAATAAATAATAATTAATAATATAAATAATTATTATGGTAACAATAATTTCAAAAAATAACCATGAATGAATGATTATAAAAGTAATATTCACTGACACTAAAAATATAAATAATTTTAAAAATTTAATACAAAACTAATTATAATTATATCCATAAAAGTATATATAATATTGGTTATAACAACGACAGTCTGACGAACGATAAGTAAAAAATTATGAAAACTGATTAAAAATTCAAATTCATCTTTTTACAGATAAATTTGATGCCCCTGTCTTTCCAAACATTTTAATGTCTTTTTAGAGACATGTCATTGTGATTATATGATCTGTTTGACATTGTGGCAGCTATCAGGAAAAAAACTTTGCATGAGTCTGCTCAAATTAATCTTATTGAATCCTGCAACTAATGGCTGTTTCCGTTTAGATGTAGAAAGTTCAAAGAGATATAACTCTCAATGTTACACCCCATTACAGTGACTCTCTCGTTGCATTAGTTGTGTGAAAATATCAGGTGGGTGTTTTGAGTCATTAATCTATAAACTTTGTATTATTACATTTTATCGTTTGTGTTTCACTCTCTCACCTGACTGTATAGCCAACTTTAATAGCAGGTGATGTTTTATTTTTAACATCAACACAGACTCCTGCTAGTTTTTCCTCTGAAAATAAAATATCAATATGATTAGATTAGTTTAACCACAAAACACAAAAGTCTTAAAGCTGACAAACATATATAAATATCGTTAAGGATTTGCACACAGCCTTCCCCGAACAGCCACTAGAGGGTGCACCAAAGACAATAGGGCAGGTCTATTACTAGTCCAATACTACTACACAGTATTGCAACACCAAATCCAAGCTGTGCCGAGCTCTACAAAGCTGGATTCTAACAAGGAGAACACTACCGAAAGTGGCGTTTACTTCCTCATCAACAATGATATGCTACCGGGTAGTACTGAGCGCTGCCGAACTGGGGACAGCACAGGAATAACTAGTAAGGCGACCTGCCAGACTAGTAAGAATTAGAGTGACAAGTATATACCTTTATTTGCCTATATGATACTAAGGCACAGTGAATAGCACAACACAATACAATTGCTTTTCTGACTACACTGTGAGAGCGTACAACCAGTTACGCTCTCTTTGGGCAAATGTCAACAAACTGATCAAGTACATATGCAAATGATGCTGTTAAAAATAAACATATATGAACGGCTAAAATAAACAGCCTGAAAACAATATAAAAATAGAATTTCTACACACACAAGCAGACCCAAGAATTCCAATTGTCCAATCAGCAATCAGTGGAAGGAAATTTTCCTGCTCATTTTCTTCACAGTAGACCACCTGCTACAGCCAGTAGAGCTATCAACAAGCATGCCCAAGATTGCTAGCGCATCACAATCACTCACTCCGTAGTGGCAAATAGTGTAAAAAAATAGCTGGCAGCAGCAAGTATCACCTGCACGCTGCTGCACCGTAGTGGCCGTAGTGGCCGTAGTGGCGGTAGTGGCCGTAGTGGCGTAGTTTCTCTTACAATACTACATACATAACCCATTATGTAAACTCACTCAATTTGTTTGCTGATTTCCTATCATGATTTCTTCATGTTGTTGATTCACAAACACACACAGCGGCCTCAATAAAAAGGTTTCTACAAGCCTGCCAGTATCAGTGGTGACTGGTAAAAGTGTCATAACAATAAAACATGGTCAGTCGTCAGTGGCTGAAATCAACTTTTAACGAAAAATAATGTCGCGAAATCAGTAACTTCTCACCAGTTTAAAGAAACGTTAAACCCACTATAAGGTAAAGTATGTTTTTTATAATATTGCAGTGGATCATGCCGATAGGCCTCCCAATACTGTCCATTCATGAACAGCTGTCCACAGAGTGCAGCTTGTGGAACATCCAAACAACATATCTCTCCAAAAAGTAACGCTAGGTCGGTCAGACCTGCAGGGTGCAACAAAGAAGTTGCTTACTACTTCACAACTAATGAGCCCATGACCCAGACAAGTTATACAGAGTTTACGTAATAAACACATATATTGTCCACATATCCATGCTCTAGAAAGGCCATCCCCTAGAGCAGTAGCAGTAAGAGATCAATGGCCTAGACATACAGAGAACCAGCCTTTTATAGGCTGGTGGCTGGAAGTTGATTGCATCATCATGTGTTTAACCAATAAGCATTACATGGAGTGAAATTAACCAATCAATAAAGAACAATGCATACAATCGGACATAAGATTAAACATACAAGGCGCTCAATGGCAAGGAATGATATTACGAATAAAGTTCTCAGTCTTTGGCAACCTCAGGTCCCCGATTTTCAAGATGTAAAAGTAGGTAGGTCCGGGGTCTGTCCTTCTGAAGTGACTTGGGCTATTTATGGAGCTCTATCTACAGCGTCCATTTGGTTGCTGGCCCGGTATGGCACTGCAGGGCCGGTAAAGGTCATTCATGGGTCAGTAAAGGTCACGGCCGGGCCGGTACAGAAAGCTGGAGGTGCGATACGGAAAGCTGCGGGGCTGGTATAGTGTTTGCAGGGTCGGTAAGGTTTCTTCTGCTGAACTGAGGTTGTTCTCTACCATCGCTTCGGGATGTCGGCCTGACCGAATACCTCAGTCAAATTCACTTCTAGGCTAACACATGTGTGCCGGGCATGTTTGTTGCTAAAATCTACCACAATATTACAACATATTGCAAAAGCAAAAGCTAATAAACCCCACATTCCACACACAACAACAGATAAGGAACCAAATCTTCACTCACTTGGCTCCATTTGATACTCTTACAGGCGCAGCTACTTCACTCTGACAATGCAGACCTAGTTACCATTTCTAGCGGATTTTGGGATTCCATGTTTACCCACTAAAAACACTGTTGGCGGCAAAAGCCTCATATGTAACCACCAACAACCTTCCTGCCAACGATTACCTTTGCCCAGATGTAATCACATGCTGGTATGGCACCGAGAACGCTGTGAAGGAGCCTGTCCCAACCCCACAACTACGTAGAGACCTCGGCTCAGACACATAACTCAAAGCTTAAGAGTTATATACATGTATCTGTGTTACAACTGCAGTGTAGCTAAAGTGTGGGCAAAGTATAGGCACTGGTCCAGTGCTCATTAAATGTGCAGTAGTGTAACATCTACTGAATGTACCGTCATTGACAAACACTGGTAGAACCTGTGCTATCTCACAAGTCAATAAAGGGCATGCAAAAAAATAATTCACTAACATCACCACCATCACGTTTAGTATAGAAGATATGAAGTCTTGTCTAACAAGTTACAGTGAAAGTAAAGATTTAACACAAAAGCATGTGACAAGGTCAGGTATTTGTATAAAGTTGGCACTAATCTATTAATTATATTATTATTTTATGATAACATAACTGTCTGTAGAAACGGTCTATTTGACTTTTGCGTTCTCAAATTTTCTACTACTGATATTGTTATTGTAATGATGATTGCCCAGTTGGATTTATAGCTTTCAGCGTTATTTTCGTTTAACTACTCCTTTTTGTAGACTTTAACGTGGAAATCTTATTTGATACAATTCAGTTTTATTTTTTTAGATTTACCCAACAGTAACAGTAGACTATCATCTAATGTTTATTATAGAGGGGATATAAGCTCTTATGGGGTAACAAGTATAACAACACATCCTCTGTTGTAACGTCACCTCAGGTTTTATTCTCAAGGCTTACAGCTGCCAGCTGTTACCAGAGCCAATCAGTGAAATTTCACTCAGTAGTTCTCCATCTCCTAGCACCAACAGCAAACAGGCCAGACAAACTTCACAGAGTTCCAATGGTGTATATAATTTATTCATCCACATTGATGCAAGTAAGTGTTCCTATTGAGGCTTAAATGTGCTCCGCCGTGCAGTACAAGTTGGCCAGGCTTATATAAAAATTCCGTAGGAAGCTATGCCACCAAATAAAGGAATAGCCAATCACATGTAACAATAACAACAATGCGCCAATAAAAATAATACAATACATATTTACAAACAATGTAACATGGTAATCTTCGATCTCTCTCTGTAGGCTCCGCCTCTCTTGCACCATCTTGCCATCTCTTCTTCTCTAGCCTGTGTTCCTCTCCTTACCTGTCCCATCACATCAGCATTAGTCATGCTCCTTATACTTGCTAGGGAGTAAGGCCATCCAGGAAGCGACAATATCCTGTGAGCTGATGTAATGCAGCTAGTGGTAGCTCAAGGTAACTTGGGGTAATTGGCTAGAGGAGAAACCGAGCTTTCTTATGGTAAAAGTCAGATAAAAACCGGACCATTATTGGCCGGACTGTCTCTCATTTAGTTGTCTACCAATTCGCATTCATGTATAAGGGTATGGAAGGAGAAAGAGTAGTCAAAATCTCGGGGTCCTGTACAAACAGCTCTGGGTGACTGGTTGCTGCATAGACAGAGACACTGGGGGTTGGGGGAAAGGGTGTTAGTACAAAGGGTGCGGGTGTAGGTATTGGAATTGATGTGCACACAATTTCCCCCACACATGTACACTTGTAGTGGATCGGGGCGGTAGGGCTCCCACTACCGTCCACCAAAGTAGTTGACAACAGCAGCAGTATATGAAATGAACTCGAGTGAATCCAGCGTTTTATAGGCTGATGGTAGGAAGTGATTTGCATCATGCTAAGTCCAACCAAAAAATACAACGGGAAGTAATTTAACCAATTAAGGATTAACACGTATAATGGCGCATCATAATAAATGAACAAGGTGTCTGGTGACAAGGAATAATATAATACAAATTCCTCCGTCTTTGCCAGCCTTAGATCCAAGATAGAAAGGATGTAAACGTGGATACGTCCTGGTTGCGTCCTTGTGTAATGATTCAGGCCACTTGTGGATCTCTGGCTCCGGCGGCCAGTTTGTTGCCGGCTCGACATGTCACTGCAGGGCCTGTAGAGGTCACTGCATGGTCGGTAGAAGTCATTGTAGGGCCGGTAGGTAAAGCTGCAGGGCCGGTATAGAGTGTGCAGGGCCGATATAAAATCTGCAGGACCGGTAACGTAATTCCTTCTCTTCTGGAGTGATGGCGTTCTGACTCACCATTTTGAGAGGTTTGTTTGACTTATTGCTTTAGTCAGAGTCATCTCTAGGTCATTATGAGTGTGCAGAGCATATGTACTACTAAAATCCACCACACACCTCCTCATCCTTCAATGACAATAAGATCGATTGAACATGACGTGATTTAAAAAAAATTTATGATGTTTCATTTGTGAGAAGTCCTGAATTATCCATGGAAAAAAATCCATATTTCCCTTAATAATGACAATAGAAGTAACCAAGTTTATAAGTAATTTGGTTAGTGAAGCCTCCTCCACCACAGACTTAAATACTCTCAGAAATTTATCTGTTGTATCACACCTGATGGTTGAGGTTTTATATAAGTCATGCACGCTTTGATTGAAATGTGTCAACACTTTGAGGATTGAGTATCAGGTCCTTAGTTGACTTCCTGGGTCACTGAGTAGATTAAATGATACATCAAGTTGATCTATGCTAGAGTACTCTGTTAGTTCAACACCACATGGCTACTCTGCTGTGTTTAAACATTACAGGATTGCACATCCAGTGCACACAACAACAATAATATATCTTTGGTTGTTTTTAGAGATAATGATGGAAGACCTCAAGTGTTGTCATTGACATCGTTTCACTTTTGTGTGCTGAGTTGTTTCATCTAAACTAAATCAACAGTTTTAATCATTAAATTGACTCACAAAACATTTTCGCTTGACCTTGTTTTAAAGTCGTAAAATACTATCTACAACTTTAATGTAATGCTTGTGTTTTGATACATAAGAGATTTATATTCTGTTGGCAATGGCAACCAAATAAAAGTGCACACCTGCGTAGATAAAAAGGTTGCATCAAGTCACAAAGGTTATTGATGACATCACAGATAATCTGCAGGAGACACCTACAAAGAGACTGTATATAAATGAGTACCCAGTAATCTACAGAAGTATATCACATCTTGAGCTGCTAGAAGATACAACACAATTGATTATATCCAACAGTCTAGCAAAGTTATTGTATAATAAATCATAATGGGTTATGTATCTAGTGTATCTGATATGATTGATTTATTTACAAGTCAACAAACATTTACTGCACCTTTTACTACAGATATTCTCAGGTAAATATTGTTATTTGTGTTTCTGTGAGCCAAGATGGCTTCATTATTTATGTTTCTTTGGAAAGTCAAACTTTGAGAGAGTTTAATTTTGCAGTAGAAAAAAACAAAGACTGGTAAAATAAAACTCATAGAGTTTCCGTTAAAACTCATAGTCAATATTTCAGCACGAAATATATAGATTTCTTGCTTTTCTATTCTAGAGAGCCTGTAGACATACAAGAAAGCACACAGACAACTGATGAATACAACCAATGTACAACTTCTCTGTGGATAGTTATTGGTGAGTAGAGCTGATTCATTTGCAGGTTTTGCCACTTTTTTTATTTGATGTGAAAATTAACTCAGCACTTTAATTCATTGCATTTTGAAATATAAAATCAACATAAAGAGAGAAATGTGTATAGTTTTTGTATAGTATTTTGCGCACTCATGGAGATCATTGCTAGTTTTATACATCATCTAAATATTATATTTTAGACTTTGACAACTCATCTACAGAAGCTAAAGCAAACATGGAATACTCAGCTGTATCACTCTATGTATGAGCTATAACTTGTTACCACATCCACACCTAAAGCAACCTGTGTTATGTTGATCCATCCCTGTGATATTAGTCTAAACTTTGCATGCATTAAAAGTCAATTAGATTTTTTTAATCGAAATACATAATAATAGATAAAGTTATATAACACTTTAGTTTGCGATAGTTTCACTTGCCCTAGTAACGCCGATAATTCCCAATAAATCCAAAGTTATCTTACACCTACATAGCTCGTGTACACAGTTTAGATATGAAAACTTGGAAATAAACGAAATGTGTTTAACCACAAATTACATTATATCCACATGGAATACAAAGCTTACATCTCTAGTGTGTTTAAAACCTTTTACTAGTTTGACTTGGCAAACATATTTGCATGCAGATCCTCTTCAATTTTTTTAAGTAGCTTAGAGTTATATACATGTATTTGCCTTACAACTCCAGTGTAGCTTAAGTATGGGCAAAGTATAAGCACTGGTCCAGTCTAATACAACACACAGTGAACTGACAAAATTCCAGCCTTTTATAGGCTGAACCCCAGAAAATATTTTACCTAGTTAAGGCCTATACTCAATGACATTCAAGAGAAAAATAATTGTGGAAAAGGATACATGAATTAAAAATCACAATGAATAGCAGAGTGTACAAATGTTTAAACATGCATGGAGCCCAGAAGTAGTGGGAGGAGTTATTGCCTTAGTAACCAATCAAAGCACCTATAGGTAATCTTCGCCTTCATTTCAGGTTTTCGGTTTTTTACTTGACTAAGCTCCTAAATTGGTTGCATATAGGGGTTGGTATCTCTTGCGTGTAGGTATCTATGACCTCTCAGTCTATTTCGCACTCTCTGGCTATGGCAACTGTTTTGTTGCCGGCTTGAGATGCCTTACCAGGGTTGGGGGTAGTGTACATGTGCTGTGCCAATCCAGGGACGTCAATCTGCCTCATTCCTCCCAATTCGGCTATCTGTAGGCAGAGCATTTAATTTCGGCGTTTTGGAAAAGGTATTCGGTAGAGTGGTGTGCCAGTGAATGCTAACAGCACGCTCACAAGGTGTCAATATGCTCTTTCTCACACCCATGGAGCTACTCTAGACAACCCATGGAGTTGCACTAGACAACCCATGGAGCTACTCTAGACAACCCATGGAGCTACTTTAGACAACTCATGGAGCTACTCTAGACAACCCATGGAGTTACTCTAGACAACCCATGGAGTTACTCTAGACAATCCATGGAGCTACTCTAGACAACCCATGGAGTTACTCTAGACAACCCATGGAGTAACTCTAGACAACCCATGGAGCTACTCTAGACAACCCATAGAGTTACTCTAGACAGCCCATGGAGCTACTCTAGACAACCCATAGAGCTACTCTAGACAACCCATGGAGTTACTCTAGACAACCCATGGAGCTACTCTAGACAATCCATGGAGCTACTCTAGACAACCCATGGAGCTACTCTAGACAATCCATGGAGCTACTCTAGACAACCCATGGAGTTACTCTAGACAACCCATGGAGCTACTCTAGACAACCCATGGAGTTACTCTAGACAACCCATGGAGCTACTCTAGACAATCCATGGAGCTACTCTAGACAACCCATGGAGTTACTCTAGACAACCCATGGAGCTACTCTAGACAACCCATGGAGCTACTCTAGACAACCCATAGAGCTACTCTAGACAACCCATGGAGTTACTCTAGACAACCCATGGAGCTACTCTAGACAACCCATGGAGCTACTCTAGACAACCCATACAGCTACTCTAGACAACCCATGGAGCTACTCTAGACAACTCATGGAGCTATTCTAGACAACCCATGGAACTAGTCTAGACAACCCATGGAGCTACTCTAGACAACCCATGGAGTTACTCTAGGCAGCCCATGGAGCTACTCTAGACAACCCATGGAGCTACTCTAGACAACCCATGGAGCTACTCTAGACAACCCATGGAGCTACTCTAGACAACCCATGGAGTTACTCTAGACAACCCATGGAGTTACTCTAAACAACCCATGGAGTTACTCTAGACAAACCATGGAGCTACTCTAGACAACCCATGGAGCTACTCTAGACAACCCATGGAGCTACTCTAGACAACCCATGGAGCTACTCTAGACAACCCATGGAGCTACTCTAGACAACCCATGGAGCTACTCTAGACAACCCATGGAGTTACTCTAGACAACCCATGGAGCTACTCTAGACAACCCATGGAGCTACTCTAGACAACCCATGGAGCTACTCTAGACAACCCATGGAGTTACTCTAGACAACCAATAAACAGAAAATTGAATACCCATTTTTGTAACAATGTTGCACTAAAATCCACCACAATAAATAATTACCAGCAGCTCAGAGTCGTTCATTTTAAATCAGTTGTATTTTTTCATAAATAACGGTGTAATAAACCACAAATGATCATCGTTGGTTAAATACAAACACACACAAGCTAACTATGCCATGCGATTACAATAAATAATTAGTGGCTTCCTGTCTTATTACACATGCCTGGTTTTATCGCGACATTAGGGTTTCCAATAACAATAAACATCTGGAATTCGGTTTATCGCCAATTTCATAGAGCGACAAATATTTATCAACATTTCTCACGGCAAATTTAACGACAATGGTGTTTACAACAGGAATTTCCCTTTATCGCTGGCAGTATCGCCAATTTGTCATGATGTGGAAACATAGTAATTATCTTTGTTCAACTACTCTTTTTTGTAGACCTTTCCTTATCTGCAAACTTTATTTGATATAATTCAGTATTATTTCTTTAAAATCACCCAACGGTAACAGTAGACTATCATCTAATGTTTATTATAGAGGGGCTATAAGCTCTTATGGAGTAACAAGTATAACAATACATCCTCTGTTGTAACGTCACTGCTGAATAAAGAAATCCAACTTTATACTCAGTAACATGTACGCTTCACACATACTTAGAACATTTGTAAAAAGTTTTTGCCAACTTCACGGACACAACCGACTTGTTACACAGCAGTAACTACAACACAATCCTCCGGTTACTACACAAACTAAACCGATAGCTTTACTCCAAAACGTTTCCAGTTGTTATTCTCCTGGTTCACAGCTGCCAGCTGTTACGAGAGCCTATCACTGAGATTCCACTCAGTAGTTCTCCTCCTCCTAGCACCAACAGGCCAGACAAACTTCACAGTGTTCCAATAGTGTATATTATTTATTCCTTCAAAACGATACAGGTAAGTGTTCTTATTGAGGCTTAAATGTGCTCTGCGTGGCCGTGCAAGTTGGCTTTTCTTACCAGTCTCATCACATCAGCATTAGCCATGCTCCTCATACTTGCTAAGAAGTAAGGCCATTCAGGAAGTGGCACCGTCTTGTGAGCTGACGTGATACAGTTTGGATGTGTCTCAAGGTAACTTGAGATGGCTGCCTAGAAGAGAAAGAGAGCTTTCTTATGGTGAAAACTGTTGTATCACCATATAGACTGTTAGTTTGGTGATATTATTATGATATGTTATAGATTGTCAAAGCATGAGCTGTTTATTCATAAAAACAAATCAGTACTGTGTCCCACATGGTATCACACACAAAGTGCCAAACTGTGGTTGTTGAAACAAACGAGAAAAGGCAACTCCTATTTATGTATATAAAGGGGAGGGCAACTCCAGTACTTGTAAATAATACAACATCCCCTTCCTAGCTTTAAACACAAACTAATACGTGGGTGCATAGTCTACACAATGTTTGCAAAAACAATAAAACAAAACATCTACTTTTCCTTAGTAGATATACTAATTAAAAGGTAACAAAGGGAGATTGTCTTAGTAGCAATTATGAGTATATTCAACAGTCAGTAACCATCCGAAGCTTATCATATTTGTGCCGCACTACTGAGGCCGCAGATCACCTCAGTTTTCAACTGCGCCTTCACGGACTAGTGGGCTTGATTCTTGGCGATCTGCGAACAGGTGCTTTTGAGCGCATACTGACGATGTCAGATCTGTTTCGCACTATCGTACTAGTTTCAGTGTTAACAACTGCTTTCCTACTGATATCATCTGAAGATTCAACAACAGTTCCTTTTTGCTGTTTGTCGCTAATCCAAACATCATCCCCTGTCTCCACCACAGCTGGGAGAGCTTTGATTTTACTGTTCTTGTCATGGTTGTTTTTCATGCGAGCTTTGTATTGATCATTCGAAGACATGAAGCGTTCATGATCTGGTAGTTTAGGTAGAAGATCATCTGGATGTGTTACAACTGTTGTTCTCAGCTTTCTACCCATGAGCAATTCAGCAGGTGAATAGAGTCCAAAATAGGGTGAGCAGCGATAAGCCAATAATGCTAAATACGGATCCTCTTCCTTGGAGAGCATTCTTTTTTATAGTCTGCACTCCTTTCTCAGCAGCCCCATTATCTCTATGGTACTCAGGACTACTAGTCACGTGTCTGAATCCATACAGAGCCGCAAACTCGGCAAACTCTCGGCTGGCATACTGTGGACCATTGTCCGAGAGCAACAACTCTGGGATTCCATGGCGAGAACAAATGGATTTTAACAACACGACAACTTTCTTAGATGAGAAGTCTGTACTGCCTAGCAGAGCCAGTTCAGGGTAGCGAGAGTAGTAATCCACCACTAGCAGATAAGTCTGTCCTTTGAAATGCAAAAGGTCGGTGCCAAGCACTTGCCATGGCCTATCAGGAGTTGCAGCCGGTCTTAATGGTTCCAGCTGTTTATTGGCATGAGTCCTGCATTCTCTACAGCTTCCTACCTTTTGCTCAATTGCTTTTGACATGCCAGGCCACCAAAGACTGCTTCTGGCTCGTGATTGACATTTTGTGATCCCTAGGTGTCCTTTGTGCAAATCATTCAGCACTTGAACTTGCTGACTCAGAGGAATAACCAGACAGGAGCCAAACATTAGAAATCCTTTGCTTATTGTCAACAGAGATTTATTTTCATAGTAGGGCTTCAACATCGTATCCTCTGAAGATAAGTAAGCCGGCCATTCTTCTTCTACAAATTTTATTGGATAGAATTTTACTTTGGATAGAATTTCATCTTTTCTTTGATCAGCTTTAAGTTTTTTAAGCCGAGAAACTGAGCCATGTGAATTGACAGCTCCTTGGACATAATGATCAATTTCATTAATACGTTCCTCATCGTTGATGCTAGGCCGCGCGTATGTATATCAAGAGAGAGAGAGCATCGGCTGTGACGTTCATAGTGCCCTTGATATGCTTAATGGTATACTGAAATCTCTGCAAGCATAGTTTAAAACCTTGAATCCTTGGAGGCGATCTATCAAGAAACATGTTTCCAAATAGAGTAACCAATGGCTGGTGGTCAGTTTCAATAGTCACATCTTTCATGCCTAACACATAAGGGGCAAATTTTTCCATAGCCCAGCAAACCCCCAAACTTTCCTTCTCTATTGTTGCATATCGTTGCTCTGTGTCAGTCAATGACCAGCTTGCCGCAGAAACTAGCCTGCGAGATCCATCATCTTGCACCTGAGTGAGGGTAGCTCCAAGGCCGATGTTGCTAGCATCAGTGGTCACTATTGTCTCTCGTTTTACATCATATGTAGCTAAAACAGGAGTATTCTGGAATACATTCTTCACTTTGAGAAATGCCGTTTCTTGAGCTTCTAACCACTGCCATGTACCTTTCAGCAATGCCCTCAATGGTTCTGTAACATCTGCCAACTCATTGGAGAACTTTGCATACTGGTTTGCCATGCCAAGGAAACTTCTTACGCCACTGACATCAGTAGGGCGAGGAAAATCCAGAATACCCTGCAATCTTGGACCTGCATGAATACCTTTATCATCTATCAAATGGCCAAGAAACTCTACTGATGGTACGCTGAATTTGCATTTACCTTTGTTCAGTGTCATCCTGGCTGCCGTAATTTTGTTAAGAACAGCTTGTAATTTTTCGTCATGCTGCTGTTGATCATTTCCGAAAACAAGCAAGTCATCCATATGAATAACAACTCCTTCACAATTATCAAGGATTCTATTCATTTCAGCAGAGAATATTTCGGGACTACTCGAAAGGCCCTGCGGGAGACGAAGATATTTAAAGCGACCTTTGTGAGTTAGAAATGTTGTATAATAGCTGGAATCTTTGCTTAGAGTAATTTGCCAAAACCCACTATTGGCATTATATTGTGTAAACCCCTTTCCTCTATTCAGCATAGCTAAACTAGCATCTACAGTTGACATGGGGTGAACTTCCCGTTGAATGAACTTATTCAGTTCTGTAAAATCAGAAACAATTCTAACATCCTCCGTGTTTGCTTTAGGCACCACAACCATTGGAGCACACCATGGTGTTGGCTCATTAGGGCCAACTCTTTTGATGACACCTTCTTTCACCATCTTGTCAATCGCTATGTCTGCCTTGCTTCGAAGCGGAAATGAAATGGGTCTAGGCACATGGATGGCATATGGTACAGCATTTTCTTTCAACTTGATCGAGTATTCTCTGTCCACTCTTCCAAGTCCTGTGAACAGTTTTTCATCAATTTCACCCTTCCAATGTGACATTGCTCTTTGTCCACTTTGATCAATTTGAGCTTATCGCAAGCTTTTTGGCTTAAAAGGGGAATCTTTTGATTTGGTACTAAATAGATGTACTCTTCTGCTGTTTCATTTTTTGCAGATATCTTGCATTTTATTCGTCCAATACAGTTTAGTGGAGTGTGCCCAGGTCCAAATAATTTTTTTGTCCGATGGTAAAACCTCACCAGAGCAATGGTTTGGGCCACATACGCTAAGGGCAGCTCCTGTATCCAACTTCAACTTCACTTGCTGGCTTTTGAGTTTCTCTGTATGTACTTTCTGGTTTGCAAACCAGGAATCAGTGGGAGAAGAGTTTATAGCATCTATAATGCAGACTTCTCCCAAATACACTTCTTCTGTAGCATCTTGATCTACTGATTCATCTATTTGTTTCGACTGCCTACACATTTGAGCCCAGTGGTTATGCTTTTTGCACTTGTTACATTGAGTACCATATGCAGGACATCTCTGACTTTTGTTGTGGTTCTTACCACAATTTCCACTTTTAGGTTTAGGCCAACCTGCTTTGGGCATTCCCATTTCTCGATTCATTTTTCTAAAATGATGGCTGACTGCTCCGACCTCTTCATTTTCATCAAGCACCTTCTGTTGTTTCAGCCTACCTGATTTTTCAGCTATTCTAAGAGCCTTAATGACATAATCTAAAGTTAGCCTCTCATCTGGCTCTCTCATTAGTTTATCTCTCTCCTTTGTATCGTCTAAACCAAAGAGCAGCTTATCTCTAATGAGTGAGTCTCGTTGATTATCGAACTGGCATCCTTCAGCAGTTCTTCTTAGTTTCATCAGATACACATCTACAGTGTCTCCATTTTGACTGCTGCAGTGAAACTTGTGCTTGCAAACTACCAAACCTGATCTGGGATTGCAATAATCATGAAATCTCGTCATGACATCCTCTAATTTTCTACCTGCTGTACCTTCTTCTATCTCAGTTGTATTGCCATCAGTGTCTGAATCTGTCATGAATTCCATCTGTGTGTACACTTCTCTCACATCCTCACCACCTGTATGCTTAAAGAGAGCGAGCTTACGCTTCTCAGCAGCTTTAGATGTGGCTGTGAGATCTATTGCTAAAAGGTAATCCCCAAAAGCCCTCTGCCAACGACGCCATTCACCAGAAAGATCTTCTGACCTCAAATCCAAATGTTGTGGGGGCAAAATTCCATCCATAATAATTAATAATAATAATTATTAATCATCAATGATAATAATAACAGCTACAAATATATCGTCACTCTAGAACTATCCTCAGTTTAGGTTCATTCACAGCGCTGCCACCATGTTGTATCACCATATAGACTGTTAGTTTGGTGATATTATTATGATATGTTATAGATTGTCAAAGCATGAGCTGTTTATTCATAAAAACAAATCAGTACGGTGTCCCACATGGTATCACACACAAAGTGCCAAACTGTGGTTGTTAAAACGAACAAGAAAAGGCAACTCCTATTTATATATATATAGGGGAGGACAACTCCAGTACTTGTAAATAATACAACAAAAGCCGAATCAAGATCGGACAATTATTGGCCAGGCTGTCTCCCATTTAGTTTTCCACAAATTTCCATTCATGTATAAGGGTAGGAAAGGGGAAAGAATTGTCAAAATCTTGGGGTCCTGTATACACAACTTCATGTGACTGATTGCTACATAGACAGAGACACTGGGGGTTGGGGCAAAGGCTGTAAGTACAGAGGCTGGGGGTGTAGGTATTGGAATTGGTGTGCACACAATTTCCCCACACACTTACAACTGTAGTGAATCGTTCCAGTGGGGCTCCTACTACCGTCCACTAACAAACAGCCATCAACAGCGCACAGCTCGTGGAACAGCAAGCAAAACCTCTCTCTAAGAGGCAATGCAGGGTCAGTCAAACCTGATGGGTACAAGGAAGAAGTTGAGCACAACTTCACTACAAGTGAGCCCTCGGCTCAGAGAAACTAGGTATAGTTCAAGTAATAAATACAAGTATTTGTCGACATATCATGCTCTAGGAAGGCAATCGCCTAGAGTAGTTGACAACAGCAGCAGTTGGTGAAAAGTGGGAATGTACACTAGTAAATCTAGTCTTTTATAGGCTGCTGGCTTGAAGTGGATTGCATCATGCTAAGTCCAACTAATAAAATACAACGGGAAGTAATTTAACCAATCGAGAGATTAACACATATAATGGCGCATAATAATAAATGAACAACTTGTCTAATGGGAAGGAATAATACTATAATATAAAGTCCTCAGTCTTCGCCAGCCTTACATCCAAGGTAGAGGGGATGTAAAAGTGGATACGTTCTGGATACGTCGTTATGTATTGATTCAGGCTACTTTCAGATCTATGGCTACAGAGGCCATCTTGTTGCCAGCCCGGTGTGTCACTGTAGGGCGGGTAGAAGTCATAGCAGGGTCCGTAGAGGTCATTGCACGGCTGGTATGTAAAGCTGTAGGGCCGGTATAGAGTGTGCAGGGCCGATACAACATCTGGAGGGCCGGTAACGTAATTCCTTTTCTTCTGGAGTGATGGCTCTCTGACTCACCACTCTGGGAGGTCTGTCTGACTTATTAGGGAGTTTGCGAAAAACCCTGACTGACGAGTACGTTAACGTAGGGTACGCGCCAATTGGCCAAATTATTAAGTTCTGGGATAAGCTCACCAAGTACGTTGCGACAATCTCGCCGAGCGAGCCAATTCCCTGATTGAAAATCATTTCCGTTTTCACAGCGATAGCATTTACACCTTTTGTATTTTTATTTTAGTAATAATGGCCTCCCAAACAAAGTTGTAAGTTACTATTAACACACAGCTGTATTTATTTATTATGAATGGTGGTGGCTTCCTGTACATGGATTACTGGCCTAACTGATGTTTATTCAAAATGTGTATACACCAGTGAGTGATTGTAATTTTCATGTTTTTTATGGCGTTTAATCAACAATGATCAAAATAATAAATAATAATAAAATTTGCGATGGCGGTAACAAAATTCCCTCCAGTGTAAAAGAGGCGCCTCACGTAGCAAATATTCCCTTCCGTCAAAACAGTAAATTGACGTAAAAAATCTCACGTTTACGAGAGGTACTACGTGGGACGAGACAGCTAATCACCGATAATCCGCTCTAGTGGTACCACGTGACCTCTCTCACGTACTCGTTAACGGCCTCGGTGGGCTTTCGCAAACTCCCTATTGCTTTAGTCAAAGGCACCTCTAGGTCACTATGAGTGCGCAGAGCATATGGGCTACTAAAATCCACCACACACCTCCTCATCTTCCAATGACAAGAAGATTGATACAACATAATGTGATTTAAAAAAATGTTATCATGTTTCATCTGTTAGAAATCCTGTTTTGTGCACAGAACAAAAGTCAATGATTCCATTAATAATGACAATAGAACTAACCAAGTTTTATAGCTAATGTGGTTAATGAAGCCTCCTTTACCACAGACTAAAGTACTCTTAGAAATTCTCTGTAGTTTAACACCTGATGGTTGAGTGATTAGATCAATGGTTGTTAGTCATATAAGTCGTGCATGCTTTGGTTGAAATGTGTCATCGCTTTCAGGATTGAGTTTCAGGTCCTTAGTTGACTTCCTGGGTCACTGAGTAGGTTAAAGGATACATCAAGTTGACCTATGTTAGAGTATTCTGTTAGTTCACCACCAAATGGCTACACTGCTGGTTTTAACATTACAGGATTGCACACCCAGTGCACACAGCAACAATAATATACTATTGGTTGTTTTTACAGATCATGATGGAAAACCTCAAGTGTTGTCATTGACCTCATTTTACTTTTGTGTGCAGGTTTGTTTCCCTAAATTAAAGCAACAGTTTTCATCATTAACTTGGCTTACAAACCATTTTTTCTTGACCGTGGTTCAAGGTATCTACAATTTTAATGCACTGCTTGTGTTTTGGTACATAGAAGATTTTTATTCTGTTGGCAATGGCAACCAAATAAAAGTGCACACCTGCTCAGAGAACAAAAACTGCATCAAGTGACAAAGGTTATTGATGACATCACAGATAATCTGTCAGAAACACCTACAAAGAGATTGTATATAAATGAGTACCCAGTAATCTACAGAAGTATATCACATCTTGAACTGCTAGAAGATACAACACAACTGATTATATATAACAGTCTAGTAAAGTTATTGTATATTAAATCATAATGGGTTATGTATCTAGTGTATCTGATATGATTGATTTATTTACAAGTCAACAAACATTTGCTGTACCTTTCACTACAGATATTCTCAGGTAAATATTGTCATATATGTGTTTCTGTGATGAATGATTTTCTGTGAGCCAACACAGTTTCATTGTTTATGTTTCTTTGAAAAGTCAAATTTTGAGAGAGTTTAACTCTGCAGTAAAGGACAACAACAGCGATTGGTAATATGAAACTCATAGAGTTTCCCTTAAAACTCATAGTCAATATTTCGGCACAAAATATATAGATTTCTTGTTTTTCTATTCTAGAGAGCCTGTAGACATACAAGAAAGCTCACAGACAACTGATGAATACAACCAATGTACAACTCCTCTGTGGGAAGTTATAGGTGAGTAGAACTGATTCATTTGCAGGTTTTGCCACTTTTTTTATTCAGCGTGGAAATTAAATCAGCATTTTAATTCATTGCATTGTGAATTATAAAATCAACATAAAGAGAGAAGTGTGTATAGTTTCTGTATAGTATTTTGCACATTCATCGATATCATTGCTAGTTTTATACATCATCTAAACATTATATTTTAGACTTTGATATCAACTCATCTACAGAAGCTAAAGCAAACATGGAATACTCAGCTGTATCACTCTATGGATGAACTATAACTTGTTACCACACCAACACCTAAAGCAACTTGTGTTATGTTGATCCATCCCTGTGATATAAGTTTATACTTTGCATGCATTAAAAGTCAATTAGATTTTTCTAATAGAAATACATAATAATAAATAAAGTTATATAACACTTTAGTCGGCAATTGTTTCAGTTGTGTTACTAGCGTAGATACATCCCAACAGAATTCAAAGTTAATTTATACCTACATAGCTCATGTACACAGTTTAGAAATGAAAACTTGGAAATAAACGAAATGTGTTTAACCGCAATTTACATTTTATCTACATGGAGTAAAAAGCTTACAATTATAGTGTGTTACTTGTTTATCTTGGCAAAAATATTTACATACAGATCTTTTTCAATTTTCTTTTAGTAGCAAACTGCTTTTTGTTTTTTGTGAAACAACTGTAGTTTTTAGTGTGACAGTTCATTAATGTTGTAAACAGCAGATTACAAACTGTCTTTTGTAAGATTTTTGCTTATTTAAAAAGACGCTTGTGAAAAGCTGTTAAAGGAAAGCTCTGCAAAACACTAAGATCGCCAAGAATGATGCAATTGGAACTCCAATGTTCCGGAATAAGAAAGTCTTAAAAATAAGATTCATAAGAGGAGTTGTAGTTTGTTTTGAGTGTACTCAGACATATCCCAGTGTCTCTCTCTGCTCTCACTAAATACTAAGACTCAGACATATCCCAGTGTCTCTCTCTGCTCTCTCTAAATATTAAGACTCAGAGTACCTACCTTTGACCTTTGCTTGAAACAGTCAATACCACCACTGATGTAGCTTCTGGTCACATCTTTGAGGCAGAACTTCACACGCAAAACTGCTTAGCACATTTTGTTTAGAAGTGGCTGGATTTCATCTACTGGTAATACATACAGTTAGGGTAGTTGGTGCCACAACATCTAATGAATAGATGCGATGTTATAAAAATGGCTGACCAGCGTGTATGCATCGAATGGTTGAAGAGTTATTTAACTCTTGAGTTAAGAACAGACAACTTCAAAAGAGTGGCTTTGAGAAAAAGCGACCCTTCAAAGTCCACTATGGATTGCATAGATTTTCATCAAGGCAAGGACAAACAGAAATAATTCATTCTCAAGGAGAGACAGTAGCTAGTTGGTTGTGATGTTGTCTCATTTACGAAGGTCAATGCTGCATTTATGATTGACAAAAAACAACTGTTGGCCTAAAAATTAAAAAAGATTTTTAGATGAATTGGTTATATTGGCTCAGCTCAATTTTATTCTCAATAGTGACTAGGCAAAAATGGTTTTACTGAAAATATTAAAAAGTTGCCGGTAGAAGTATCACATGTAGTTCTAAACAAACAGCTAAGAAAATCTGTGAAATAGCTTGTAGCCATTTATTATTAAATTTTAAAACTCAATATTTATGATTGTGTCAGCCTGCTTCAGTTTTTTCCTGTTCAAACAAATCTTTTTTTCAGATTGAATTGTTATTGTTGCTAAACAAAGTGTTATTCCAGAAACCAAACTTTTGCAAGAATAAACACATCGTGGCCAGCGATTATATACAATCATTGACGCAGTATGGAATATAGGTATATTTGACATCAATGATAATTAAAACCACTGAAGGTACGATAAAGCTTTGGCTGCACACGCCAATGATTCTCACAATCAGCACAAGGCTGATGTGTAAATGTGTAATCCTGTGTCTGAGGGGTTGAAAGAATGCAAACAATATCATTAACTAACTAACTATACTATTGGCCCACTTTTGTTGTAAATGACCAAGGAAAATTAGACTTCCGGTACGGAAAGCCGGAGGTCCGGCATAGAAAGCTGTGGGGCCGGTATAGTATCTGCAGGGTCGGTAGGGTTTCTTCTGCTGAACTGAGAGTGTTCTCTACCATCGCTTCGGGATGTCTGCCTGACCGAATACCTCAGTCAGATTCACCTCTAGGCTAACAAAAGCAGAAGCTAATACACCCCACATTCCACACACAACAACAGATTAGGAACCAAATCTTCACTCACTTGGCTCCATCTGATACTCTTACAGGCGCACCTACTTCACTCTGACAATGCAGACCTAGTTACCATTTCTAGTGGATTTTGGGATTCCATGTTTATCCACTAAAAACACTGTTAGCGACAAAAGCCTCATTTGTAACCGCTAATGACCTACCTGCCAACAATTACCTTTGCCTAGATGTAATCAAATGCTGGTATGGCACCGAGAACACTGTGAAGGAGGCTATCCAGACCCCACAACTACGTAGAGACCTCGGCTCAGACACATAACTCAAAGCTTAAGAGTTATACACATGTATCTGTCTTACAACACCAGTATAGCTAAAGTATGGGCAAAGCATAGGCACTGGTCCTGTGCTCATTAAATATGAGGTAGTGTAACATATACTGAATGTACCGTCATTGACAACCACTAATAAAACCTGTGCTATCTCACAAATCAATAAAGGGCATGCAAAAATATGATTCACTAGCATCACCACCATCAAGTTTAGTATAGAAGATATGAAGTGTTGTCTAACAAGTTACATTGAAAGTCAAGATTTAACACAAAAGCATGTGGCAAGGTCAGGTATTTGTATAAAGTTTGCACTAATCTATTAATTATATTATTATTTTATGATAACATAACTGTCTGTAGAGGCAATCTGTTTTATTTTTGAGTTCTCATTTTTTCTACTACTGATATTGCTATTATAGCCATGACCGCCCAGTTGGATTTATGGCTTTCAACATTATTTCGTTTAACTACTCCTTTTTGTAGACTTTAACTTGGAAATCTTATTTGATACAATTCAGTTTTATTTTTCTAGATTCACCCAACAGTAACAGTAGACTATCATCTAATGTTTATTATAGAGGGATATGAGCTCTTATGGAGTAACAAGTATACGACACATCCCCTGTTGTAACGTCACCTCAATTTTTATTCTCCAGGCTCACAGCTGCCAGCTGTTACCAGAGCCTATCACTGACTTTTCACTCAGTAGTTCTCCTTCTAGCACCAACAGCCAACAGGCCAGACAAACTTCACAGTGTTCCAATGGTGCATATCATTTATTCCTTCAAAACGATACAGGTAAGTGTTCCTATTGAGGCTTAAATGTGCTCTGCGTGGCCGTACAAGTTGGCCAGGCTTATATAAAATTCCCCTAGGAAGCTATGCCACCAAATAAAGGAATAGCCAATCACATGTCACAATAACAACAATGGGCCAATAAAAATAATACAATACATATTTACAAACAATGCAACATGGTAATCTTCGATCTCTCTCTGTAAGCTCCGCCTCTCTTGCACCATCTTGCCATCTCTTCTTCTCTAGCTTGTGCTCCTCTCCTTACCAGTCCCATCACATCAGCATTAGTCATGCTTCTCATACTTGCTAGGGAGTAAGGCCATCCAGGAAGCGACCTCATCCTGTGAGCTGATGTCATACAGTTTGGGATAATCTCAAAATAACTTCAGGTACTTGCTAGAGGAGAAAGATAGCTTTCTTATGGTGAAAACCAGATCAAGATCGGACCATTATTTCCCAGGCGGTCTCCCATTTAGTTTTGTACCAATCTCCATTCATGTATAAGGGTATGGAAGGGGAAAGATTTGTCAAAATCTCGGGGTCCTGTACACACACCTATGGGTGACTCATTGCGGCATAGACAGAGACACTGGGGGTTGGGGGAAAGGATGTTTGTACAGAAGGTGGAGGTATAGGTATTGGAATTGATGTGCACACAATTTCCCCACACATTTACAACTGTAGTGAATCGTTCCAGTGGGGCTCCCACTACCGTCCACTAACAAACAGCCATCCACAGCGCATCTCGTGGAACAGCAAAGCAACATCTCTCTCCAAGAGGCAACGCAGGGTCGGTCAGGCCTACTAGTGAGCCCTCGGCTCAGACAAACTAGGTATAGTTTAAGTAGTAAATACTGTAATGGATTCCGGTCTGTTACCACGGACATCCACTAGTCTCAAGTATTCTACCTCTCTCCAGAGGGGACACTGTACTGACCGACAGTGCCAACTGTATAGGGCAACCGAATTACCCGGTAAGGCAAGAGCCCATGGCTCAGACAAACAGTACCGAGTAGTGTTTGTAGTAATGGCTTTATTACAAAGCAGTCCTGAGGGTAATTATTCCTCTAGGTGTTTAGCAATATAAGAATACATGCTATGGCTCATTGTAATGAATGCATCGAGTAACAGTGGGAGCTCTCCTTTTATAGGAGAGCTAATGAACACAAAACATATAAGAGACAATGCACAGGAAGTAATTGAACCAATTACATTAATTATATAAATACTCAACCGATCACAATGCAATGCAAGATAATACAAGGAGGTGCCAAGTGGCTAAGGGCGGAGTCCTTTCTCCTAATTGTCCAATGACGGCTCCTACAGGGTTCCCAGGCTGTATATAGAATTAGGTCCACTAAGTTGGTACTTTAGGGGTAGGCACTTCCTGTTTACGACCTTGACTAAGTTCCTGGACATCTTTACGGATCCTCATCTAAGGCGGCCATCTTGTGCCGGCCCAGTACAGCTGTACCGGGTCGGTAGAGGTCACTACCGACCCTGCAGGGGTCAATACCGGCCCTGCTTACTATGCTACCGGCACAGTATGACTTCCTACCCAACAGCTATTAACCAAATGCTGTGGGCAGAAGTCTAGCGCATTGCTTCGCAGGGTTTCTAGTGTAAACTACCTGTTTACAACTAGAGTGCACTGAAATCTACCACAATACATTCATTCGTCCACACATCACGCTCTAGGAAAGCAATCGCCTAGAGTAGCTGACAACAGTAGCAGTATATGAAATGAACTCGAGCGAATCCAGCGTTTTATAGGCTGGTGGCAGGAAGTGGATTGCATCATCTTAAGTCCAACCAATAAAATAAAACGGGAAGTAATTTAACCAATCATGGGATTAACACGTATAATGGCGCATCATAATAAATGAACAAGGTGTCTAGTGACAAGGAATAATGCTAAAATACAAATTCCTCCGTCTTTGCCAGCCTTAGATCCAAGATAGAAGGGATGTAAATGTGGATACGTCCTGGTTGCGTCCATGTGTAATGATTCAGGCTACTTTCGGATCTCTGGCTCCGGCGGCCAGTTTGTTGCCGGCCCGATATGTCACTGCAGGGCCTGTAGAGGTCACTGCATGGTCGGTAGAAGTCATTGCATGGCCGGTAGGTAAAGCTGCAGGGCCGGTATAGAGTGTGCAGGGCCGGTATAGAGTGTGCAGGGTCTGTATGACATCTGCAGGACCGGTAACGTAATTCCTTCTCTTCTGGAGTGATGGCGTTCTGACTCACCATTTTGAGAGGTTTGTTTGACTTATTGCTTTAGTCAGAGTCATCTCTAGGTTACTATGAGTGTGCAGAGCATGTATGCTACTAAAATTCACCACACACCTCCTCATCCTTTAACGACAAGAAGATCGATACAACATGACTTGATTTAAAAAAATTTATCATGTTTCATCTGTGAGGAATCCTGAATTGTCCACACAAAAAAATCCATATTTCCATTAATAATGACAACAGAACTAACCAAGTTTTATAGGTAATGTGGTTAATGAAGCCTCCTCTACCACAGACTAAAGTACTCTTAGAAATTCTCTGTTGTATAACACCTGATGGTTGAGTGATTAGATCAATGGATGTTAGTCATATAAGTCATGCATGCTTTGATTGAAATGTGTCATCGCTTTCAGGATTGGGTATCAGGCCCTTAGTTGACTTCCTGGGTTACTGAGTAGGTTTAAGGATACATCAAGTTGATCTATGTCAGAGTATTCTGTTAGTTCAACACCACATGGCTACACTGCTGAGTTTGACATTACAGGATTGCACATCCAGTGCACACAACAACAGTAATATACTATCGGTTGTTTTTAGAGATCGTGGTGGAAGACCTCAAGTGTTGTCATTGACCTCATTTTGCTTTTGTGTGCAGATTTGTTTCCCTAAACTAAAGCAACAGCTTTCATCATTAACTTGGCTTACAAACCATTTTTTTACCGTGGTTCAAACTCATAAAATACTATCAACAACTTTAATGTACTGCTGTGTTTTGATACATAAAAGATTTCTATTCTGTTGCCAGTGGCAACCAAATAAAAGTGCACACCTGCGTAGATAAAAAAAAATTGCATCGAGTCACAAAGGTTTTTGATGACATCACAGATAATCTGTAGGAAACACCTACAAAGAGATTGTATATAAATGAGTACCCAGTATTCTACAGAAGTATATCACATCTTGAACTGCTAGAAGATACAACACAACTGATTATATATAACAGTCTAGTAAAGTTATTGTATATTAAATCATAATGGGTTATGTATCTAGTGTATCTGATATGATTGATTTATTTACAAGTCAACAAACATTTACTGTACCTTTCACTACAGATATTCTCAGGTAAATATTGTCATATGTGTTTCTGTGATGAACGATTATCTGCAAACCAAGATTATTTTATTGTTTATGTTTCTTTGAAAAGTCAAACTTTGAGAGAGTTTAATTCTGCAGTAAAGGACAACAGCAGCAATAGGTTATATGAAACTCATAGCGTTTCCGTTAAAACTCATTGTCGATATTTCTAGAGAGCATGTAGACATACAAGAAAGCACACAGACAACTGATGAATACAACCAATGTACAACTTCTCTGTGGGTGGTTATTGGTGAGTAGAACTGATTCATTTGCAGGTTTTGCCACTTCTTTTATTCAGCGTGGAAATTAAATCAGCACTTTAATTCTTTGCATTTCGAAATATAAACTCAACATAAAGAGAGAAGTGTGTATAGTTTATGTATAGGTTTTTGCGCATTCATGGATATCATTGCTAGTTTTATACATCATCTAAACATTATATTTTAGACTTTGACATCAACTCATCTACAGAAGCTAAAGCAAACATGGAATACTCAGCTGTATCACTCTATGGATGAACTATAACTTGTTACCACATCAACACCTAAAGCAACTTATGTTATGTTGATCCATCCTTGTGATATGAATTTATACTTTGCATGCATTAAAAGTCAATTGGATTTTTCTAATAGAAATACATAATAATAAATAAAGTTATATAACACTTTAGTTTGCGATAGTTTCAGTTGTGCTAGTAACGTAGACAAATCCCAACAGACTCCAAAGTTAATTTATACCTACATAGCTCGTGTACACAGGTTAGATATGAAACCTTGGAATTAAACAAAATGTGTTTGGCCACAATTTACATTATGTCTACATGGAGTACAAAACTAACACAAGAGTCAGGTGGAGGACATCAAACTGTTATAGACGGCAGTCCACTCTTCAGAGTGAGGCCTGTTGGGGTGGGACCACAGGAGGACACAGTAGGAGGCAGAGAGGCAGGTGATGCTCAAGTTAGGTTTGAGTGGCTTGGAGAGTAGAGGCTCTTATTGTCTTTGTCGAAACAAAATTATAATGAGCCGATGATTGTTGGATAGTTTACAGAAAACCTAATGGCGTTAGCTGCAAAGTTGTTCATCCCATACCAATAGTTGGTGTGTTCCTACATAGTCTGCAGGGAGTAAGCTCTTCAGTTTGGGTACTGACAGGTACCTTTCAACGCAGATCTGTGAAAATTTTTAGCTTTTGTAAGCAAACTCGTACAGTGGTGTGGAGGAGCCGAGAGCTTCCAATGCCATCTGCTACTTGATTAGAAACTAACAAGTTGAAAAAAGGTTTTAGGAGATCAAGTAATAACTAAGAGATTGAGCATCGATTAATTACGAGACTGGCGCTGTCTGTAGTTCTAGTTCGTAAAAGCGTGCTCATCTTTTTTTATTCATTTGGGCTATCTAATTTTTGTTTTGGTTTGCAAGCCAGTATATTTTGTGTCTCTCATCATACACTTTTGTCCATTATAATTAACATTAATTTTTGCTCATGGTTTTATTATTACTCCTAACTGCTTTTAGTTATAACTTTCCATATACATTTATGCATGCTGTTCTACTAGGGTGTCTTCCCAGCTTCATAAGGGGGGTTAAGAGAGCAATGTTGTCTTTCCTTGTAAATTTTTGCGACTGTCACCTGATAGCAACTAATGAAAAGTATGTGCAAAAAGTTCTAGAAGTCATCAAGGAGTTGATATCTGTAGCGCTGTCGATTAGTTAGTAAATGAAAGGCTAATGGCTAGAACCCTTAGCACACACCTTTTTGTCCCATGCTACATATAATGATTGCACTTTTCCTTCTAAGGCATTTTCTTCACTTTGTCTTCTACAAAATCAATATACACCAGAATAGATCATTTTCCATGCACACTTTTTACACTTTTTTAAAATGTTTGGCATCGTTTAACATTGAAACTCCCCTAAGAATCTAAAAACCACACCATTTGCTTGGAGCCTCAATTTTTCCTTGTTTTTATTGTGACCTTACAAAAATAAAAACAAAATATTTTCATCACAGTGCTTGATTTTTGTTTAGCATAGTTTTCTGATTTCCTAACTATAATTTTCTCAATGCATTCAGTAAATTAATATAACCACTTCATTTCCTGTGTCTTTGGGTTTTTACTCAGGTGTACAATTCCTGTAAACCTGAGGCTATACACAACTATCACAACACATACTTACAGTATTGTTGCGCTTTTGAATAACAAAAGAGGAAAAGAGAGGGTTGTGGTTATCCAGAAGTAAGACTGTATTGTTACAGGTACAAACACACTCTGAATATTGGAGAGAACTAACAGATATGCATATGCCAGAGCTTTCAAAAAAGCAATGAAACTTCTCCAAATAGCTTAACAAACATACATCAACATAAAGTAAATAAGCAAATCTGTGTTGATGCCCATGGAGGGGTGATGTTTATTTCAAAGCAGCTCCTTTAGGTTTTGGATGGAAAAGAGGAAATAACTCCACTTATATTTATTTTAAATGGATTATGTAGGTATTTGTAGTATTAGGCAGTTATCAAAGCAGTTGCAGCAGTACTGTAGTATAATTTTTTGTTGGCTATACCTAACAATATGATATGTATTGTTATGGAAAACATGAGATTTGTGTGACATGACAATTGCACCATAACAATTAATTAACAGTAATAATTAGTTAATCATTGTATATTAGAAATCATAATCATGTGCAATAATAGTATTGTTATAAATAAACTAACCATCATGAAAACATGAAAGCAGTTTCGTTTCATTTGATAATAGATGTACGTAAAGATGATGTAAATTAATTTACAATAATAATGCATATGTAGTTATTCCCTCTACTTCACTCAAGACCTCAATGAACTGCTTAAAAAGAAACGTCACCCCATGTATATTTTACAAGTGATAAAAGGAAATAGGGAGCTTGCTCTTTAATATGGAACTGCTAACAGGTTCTGTCTCTAACCCTCACCTAATGACCAATGGCTAAATCCTACAACTCATCCATGAAAGCTTTGATGTTTGCAGTAATAGACTACCCACACCAACAATTCTAGTTTCAAAAAAACTTAAGTGCGAGTATGACAATTATTTTATGCCTCAGCTTTTCAATGCTTTTCATCTGCCATAAATCGCCAACAGTGGTGACGAGGCATCTTTTCTCTAAATACAACTCATTTTTCTCTGTCTTTTTCAATTCTCTCATTTATATCGGTCATCATGCTTTATATGTGATAGCATTGTTAACCTTGCGTAAGATTGTGGTCACATCAAATATTAATTTATTTAGATTCAATTTCCAAGTTTTTGCTGAGAACTTTGGTTAAAGAGTTTAGCTACAAATACAACATGTCATATGTGAGGGTGATTTTACAAAGCTAGGATGTCTCAGTAGGAAATTAAGACCTCACACTATCTATAGTGTTCAGCTGTAGATGATTCGTCATTGGTTACAAATCATGTGTGGAAATCTTTTGTGTAAGTAAAGTAACTCTTGTTCTAGTGCAGATTCTTCACTAACTTACAGAGATGCCTTGACACATACCTAAGTCAAGGAGACTTATCTAGTGCTGCAACACGGCCTGTGTTAAACAAATCACCAAAAATGTTAATAAATGTTACAATAAATATACAATCCTGGCTACCCAGACATAGGGTACTAAGCAACTGTCTGTACCCAAGCCTGGATTGATATCTGAGGCGAGCAAAAAGATGGCTGCCATAGCTATAAACAAGCTTGAAAATAGCTAGAGAGGTCTCCACACCACTTCCTCCAGATAAACATTACCAGAAGTGATGTGATGTAATGAGAGTAGCAAGGCTGTAGGAGACTGACAACTGTTGCACAATGCCTAGCTACATTCTCGAGCCAGCTCAGGTGTAATTAGGGAGATACTCTGCCCACTGCCACAACCCACTTATTTCATTTAACCTTACACATTTTTAAGTCATTAGTTTGTATCAAGTTTGTTTGCTATCAGGTAGATCATTGATTATCATTATTGTATTTTAGTATATATTGCATTACATAGAGTGTATAGAGTATGTAGGGTGCATTGAGTGCATAGAGTGCATTGAGTAAAGGCTTGGCCACACTGCACCGATGTTTTGATACCGATGTGTCTATGCGATGGTTCGTGCCTATGCGATGGTTCGGCCTGTGCAGGTGGCTACACAGGCCGAAGTAGCGTGGCGATGTACTCGAGCACATCGATGAGCTGCAACTGAACTAGCCAATCATACGGCAACGAATTATTTGTTTCCCTGATATACTTACTAATCATCACAGCAAAAACAATAATAATTGAAGAACAATTTCATTGTGATGTATGGCTGGTCTTGTTCACCATGACAACATTGCATTCAATATTTTTTTTTTGGTTCTGTTTATTAATAAATCTTCCAGATATTATTTTGATTGTTCATTAGTTATAATAATAAGAATAATAAATAAATAAATGGTGATGTAATAATGAATTTTATTCTATTGTACTTGTTATTAATTTTACTCATTAATATATTTGTACTCAGTAATTTTGAAATTGTCAATTACCACTGTTCTATGAGCCTTGTAAAATTAATTCGCTATTCAAATTTTATTATTATAACATAATAGTTCCTTCGGAGTTTGCTGTGGATGCTCTTTGTTGACAAAAATTCTAACGGAAATGCGTTGTAAATGGTTAAACTTGATGAGCTTAACAAAATATTTTGTCTCAACCAATCAGAGAACGCCGATGTTTGTTCGGCATCGGGCATAGACCAACATGTTGGTTATGCTCACGAACAGGCCCCACGATGTGCCGAAGTGGACATGCCCATCGGGAACGCCCATCGCAAGGCCTTCCGATGCAAAACATTGGCCTGTGTAGCCACTCCTTAAGACAATCGCTCCTGTAGTAGATCCTATCCAAGGCTTTGTTTCCATACAATCTTTCTATTCAAGCACTTTACTTTGTATTGTTAGCGCTAGAAGAAAAAATGCATGTTTTGACACTAAGAAACTGCCTGGTATATCTGATCTGCAAGCCCTGGAGTTCTGAAGTTAAACAGCAACTTGTCAAGTTTTTGGTGCTTTCCCGGCCAGGGACTACCAATGAAAAGATAAAACAAAGGGTAGTCAGGTTTGAGAGAGGGGTTGGCAAGCTGTGGAGCTAGAAGTTGACAAACAGTTTGATCATAGTAGGTGGGAAGTAGATGCCACAACCTGGTTCACAACCTTCACTAATCATGAACTTTGTTTTTACTTGAATAAGGTGCTTAGAATCTAATATCTGCAGGTAGGTTAATGCTCCATTTTATTGCACAACAATATGACAAGAATTTTATATAATACTGAATAAAGGCAGGCATATGCAAATTGATGAATTGCTGAAGTGGACTGGAAAAAGTTACATTTTGTTAGACGAGTGTGACGGAGTGAGACTTATAAGTGAGGTAGCTTTACTGGAGTCGTCTCTGCTTGTACCTCGAGTTGTAACGGCAGTAGACAGTCTGTTGTCTGATGTTCCTGTTTGTCCTTGTGTTCTACATGTTTGATACTTGCTACAAAATATAATACACCTAATTGTGAATGTTTATACGTGTGCGTACTTGTGTGCGTATTTGTGTGCATGCGTGCGCACATATATGCATACACACACATGCTTCCATATGGGTGTATATATGTATGTACGTACATACGCAAGCACACATGTACGCAAGTGAGCGAGCACTCGCATACAAACATGCAGATGTACACAAGTACATATGTACTCGCATACGTGCATAAATGCTTATGTGTTGTACGCATGTATGTGGTACACAAACACATACATGTATGTAATATGCGTATGCGTGTGTGCATGTGTGTATGTATGTTCGTGTAATATACAGAGTATACAACTGACAACTTTTCACACATCGGCCATTTTCATTAGATTAATTAATTAATTTATTTATTGCTACCTTTTCAAAAATTATTAATTTATATTTTAAGCAAATTATTTTCAGTGAATAATAAAAATTAAGTATTAAATTTTATAGTTCTTAAATCTAGCCTAAAATTTTCGCAAAAAGAACTTTTTTAAGTGATGTAAAACTTTCACAAACCTCTTGGATTTGGATGAGCGAAACCTGAGGGCTGCCTGCACATCCTTGTCTCTAAATCCGTAGATCATTACATCTACTATAGCTGTCAGACTAACCAACACAGCAAATATGGAACTCCATGTATCTCCGATGCTACTAGAGCCTATAGCTTGCACAAAGTAGTACACCGATAGTGGAGTGTACAGGATGAGAAATGTACTCAGAAGTAACACTGTAGTCCCAACTCCTTTCAAGTTTTGTTTAGTGGCTCTGGTAAAGAAAGTTGACAAGTTTTGCTGAGAATGTGAAAGCCACTTTGATCCATATCGAAACAAAAATTTTGTCAAATCCATTTGTTTTAGGCAGTCTGACTGGTTGAGAAGCTATTAAACGCAACTTACTTAAACCGATTGTCTTGTGTTTTCCTTCTTCTGCTGATAGAGATGACAACAGCAGAGATATAGCTGTACACAGCTAGCATACAAATGAACACAATCGCTATAACACAAATATCAATACTACTGGAGACAGTAATGTGTAGCTGCTGGTTGAAGTCATACTCAAATGTTTCATCAGAAAGTTTATACTCATAAATAATTTTCTGGTAGCAGTAGTGGGTTGTTCGCTTTTCAGGCCAAAGATCGATATCAGGATGGCTTGATGGTGACAGCATCATGTCATCGAGAAAACCAAGCAGCAAAGCCAACTAAAACAGATCATGATATGAAAATATAAATCGAACATCTGTTTTATCTGTTAAAAAAATTCCAACAAACTGTTCAGGGATAACAATGGTTGAAACTCGAATTAGTTTAACAATTTCAAGAAAGAAGTCCATGAGGAGACAACTCACTGCCCATGCACCAGAGCATGCCATGATCACCCATCTTTTGGTTATAACAGTTGCATGCTTGAGTGACCAATGGACAGCAATCAGGTGGTCAATGGTCATCAGCAGTAAACCAAATAGGTTAGCATTGGTGCCAACATCCCACAACCTGCAATAAGTTCCATCGATTCCGTGAAATACAATGCAGATCAATACAATACCGTACAGTACAAAACAGATCAATACAAAACAGATCAATACAATACACTCCAGTGCAATATGATACAACACAGTGCAATGAAGGGCAGCACAACAATACAACTTTCATTCCTATGTAAAGTTCTTTTTTATTTTGAAAAATAAACGTTTTCAAACAAGTATTTACATTTTTTACAATTTTTTTGTTAAATATTTTAGGTAGCTGATTTATTTTTATTTACACTTCCTGTGATCACTAGAGACATTCTCATAGACATATACAATTACCTAACGCCGACCATTGCTGTGCATCCTAAACGTCTATGTAAACCAATTTTCTCCTCAGTTGATGGCCAGTTTGCTATAATATCCTCAGTCAGTTCCTCCTTGGCCATTTCTGCAGAGTTAATGATTATTCCAGCCCCCGATATCACCATGTCACACACCATTATGTTCATCAACAATATCAGGTGCTTCTTCCATTTTGACTTGTGCCTGGTACAGTAACTTATGTCAATGGTTTGTCTAACTGTTTCCATGGTAACAGAGTTTTTCATCCATCACAGCATACAGTAACAGTAAACCATATCGTTCTAACTAGTTTTGCTTCGTAATATTTAGTTGAATAGACGTCTTCTGCATCAGTTACTTGGAGTTTAATGAACTTTGTTTACTTAATTCAAAAATTTATAAAATCATTTTAAAATACAATTTTTCTCACAATTTCAAAGAGCCATCTCCGTCCTACATAAAAATCACACTTGTTTTGCAAAGCTCACTTAATGTCGATTTTTGTCAAACTGAAGAGTGACCATCAAGGGTGATTTTGAATATCCTACGTGTAGGGATTAACTAGGGAATTAACTAGGGGATTAACTATCGGATTAAGTGATCCCATTCAGAAACCTGCCCTTGAGTGCCAAAAAACATGGCGGCACAATTTTGGCTTATAGATACAAAGCGACAAGTGAGGCAAGTTTTGTCCTTGAGAAGCAAAATTGTTCTTGAGCGTAATATCATCCTTGACTTTGACCCGATTTCAATGAACTAAACTATTAGTACTTTGCTGCACAGATTTAAAATGGTGGCAATACATTATGGCTTATATATGTAGTATAACGACCCGCAAATCATTGTAATTAATTATCAATAAAAAATACAGCTTTGTTAGCACACTTCAGCTATAGGGTTCTAATAGACGTTGCAAGAAATCAATATGTCTACTGTTGAAATCACAAAAGAGTTCAAGTTAAACGACGCTTATCAATGACCCCCCATCACTGTTCAAGGACTACCCTACATGTAAGGTATCCAAAATTTTTCGAAGTCAGTAGATCTGATTAGACGAGAGGAGTTGAGTTATACCGGAGTTGTCTCCTCTTTCCATGTAATAATAACAATAAGAGTATATTTCATGCATTGCTATGAAGTTTTACTGCTACAACGATCATGTTAGACAGTATTCAATATTGTTCAGTGGAGCTGTATTATAGTCTTGCTTACTGGTTTCTTTTGCCAAAAAACATTACAAAACAATAACACAAAAAACGTGTTTTCTCAAATTATTTTTCTGTCATCGTATTATTTACAATTAATTGGCTGAGATTAAATTGCTACAAAATTGGTTCAGTATAAAGTATGAAATTTTCTAGTTATCATAGGATGGTTTTTGATTCCAAAACCAGCTTTGTGAGTATGTTAGCAATATGGTATAGCCATGTTTTACCAAATTGTATGATTTGGAGTTGTCTTCCTCATTAATTCCTATTAAGCAGTGCTAATCAAAGACGGTTTTATTCATTTTAACTTTTTCAAATTAAGTTACGCTGTTTATATCAGAGGTTATCAAAATTATGATATTAATAATTTTTGGTTGTAATGTTAGAAGTAACACTCCACGCTTTGTTAACAGAAGATTGAACAATCAACTGGTAGTAAAAGTCTGTCAGTAAAGATTTTGATGCATGTGTTGTATAATTGGTAGGTCACACTGATTCACCGCATGAAACAATAATAAATTGAAAAAAGTCATTAAATTTTACAATAATTATGCCATTTCAAGTGAAAAAGAACTTTTCTCCAAACTGGTAGACTTTTTCTTCTCTCATTCATTAGTATTTTAGAGAATCTAAAATACTATTGTTCTTCCTTCTTTTTTTTTTCTTGTTCTTTCGCGCAAACCTTAGCAAAGAGAAGCCACTTTTTCTCAAGAACCGTAATAGATAGAGCTACAATCTTTTTTGCGATGCAATTTATAGACATCGGGCATTAAAGTAAGTTGGTTTTCGAAGTTACAGAACATTCCAGAACAGCGCAATTCAAGTGCGAAAACAGGTAAAAATTTGTTTTTAAAAGCATCAAATTGGCCGAAAAAACGTAGACACGATTGACGAAAAAATACCAAATTTTGAAAGATGGTGCATTTCGCTAACTTTCTGATTCGACGTCATGACACGACGTTAAAAAATCGTTCGGAAGCGGCCATCTTGGATTTTTGTGAAAATCACAGTTTTATGCATAAAACACCTTCCCGTTAGAGAACCAACAGGCCGAATTTGCTGAAATTTGCAACAAACATGTGCCATAGAGTGTCGATGTACCATTTTGAACTTCCAGGCAAACGCACAAAACTGCTTCAAGTTTTTTCATTTTCAAACTTGAAAATCTAAATAGAAACAGCACTTTTCAATGCTTTCCGAGACAATAATGGAACTAGTCAGCGACAAGTAAAATATTTGGCCACATAGCCTCATGCTTTGACTCACAAAAATTTGATATTCCAAGTTTTTCGCAATACAGCCAACACAGCTATTTCATTTTCAAAAGAGGTCTTCCAAACGGAAAAACGACCATAACTCGAGGATGGTTACTCCGAGTTGCATAAATTTTGCGTGGTTGCGATCGCATTGTAACGTTTTTTCAGATAAACATCTGTCAAGTCCGTGATCTTTGGTGAAAGAGTCAAAGCCCACACGGTTTTCAATGTGTGACGAAAGTGTTCGTTATTTACTGTCTTCACCGCGGAAAAATTTTTCTCCTCCAAAACTTTAGCACAACAGTATTAAGGTGACAAATTGAACAAATCTGAAAAAAATTGAAAATATTCGATAAGTATTTAGCGATGTCCGAACCCAAAATATTTTTTTGTATGTAGGCCATACCACTTTCTTTTTTATCTTAGGCTGTTTATCTATGACATTTAGCATTGCTAGATGGCTAAATGGTTAACATTGTGATCTTCTGTTGTAAGGGCTCAGGTTCGATTCCCAGGTGTGGATTTGTTTTTTCGCCAAAAGCAATTATTGTCAGAAGGGAGGTTCCAAGTTAGCATGAGTATATGTAGTAACAGGAGTGCATGTTGTATTGGCAATGGTGAAGCGTGTGTTTGTGTGGCTCCAGCACAAAAAAGCATCAAGGCAGCTTCAAAAAGCTGCTTTTTTTGCAAAAATAAAGCTATCGAAAAACAGTTGTCAGTTTGTACTAAATTAGATTGCACATCAGCAACATGCCTCTGTAGCTAGATGGCTAAGAGGGTTGCTTGTTAATTTAGGTGTACAGGTACGATTCCCAGTGGTGGAAACTTCTTTTCACGTAACAGTTTTTGTAAGTAAAAGTTTACTGCTAAACATAACCATTAAGAATAATGGGGATGTTAAAGATTTATTGTTTCAGTGAGAGGTTGATGGAGCAGTTGGTCGAGTGTGTGATTTAACGCAGTCAGTCCAGGTGTTCAAATCCACTTGGCATCAATTTTAATTTATTATTCTCTAAAATACTCTTGTTTTTGCTCGCAAACACAAATCAATATCTAGTTAATTTTATATTTTTAAATATGCAACTCTTGGTAGAAAATTTTTTTTGTAAATATACATCATTTTCAAACTATTTTTTTTAAAGATTGAAAAATGTTTAACTTCTGCCCTGCCGCTTCTCCAGAAATGTACTAGTACTATTGACCCAAATAAGCAAAACTATAATATCACTTGAAAGACACTTGCGATTTATAACAAGACCTAATGGTACTAATTCGGATAGTCTGAGATATATGACATACGCCTACCTGGCCAGGACTATAGCGAAGATGCAAACATTCGCAATAAAACCGATGGCAGACGTTGTAAAGAAGATAATGTTGAAAGTAAGAGATAAGTCAATCTCTGCAGCTGCGGTGGTTCCTCCTCCTACTGGTATTGCCTCAGTGCTGTTGTTGTATAACGTAGCCTGTGTACCAATGCTTTGTGTGGATGTATATGTAGCGTTTAGAGCTGTTTCATTCATGTTGGCTTTCCAACCCTAAAAAGGAAGTCAGTTAAATGGATAATGCAGAGGAAAACCCTAAATTATATAAAGTTCAGCAGAAAAACTGGTTTTACTTCTTGTAAAATAAAATTTATACCATTTTTAATTTTCGACAATTTTATAAATTAGTTAAATATATTTTTTGGGCAAACAGCCAGGCATAAATAAAGACTTGAAGGATTTTTTTTTTAAGTCAAAAACCACATTCCGCTCGTCTCATTTAAAAATTTTCCATTCCTCTCTTTTGCATAGTATGAACTGTTTTGCAAAGCTAGTGTGGTAGAAAGTCAAACCCTACAAATCCTAAAAAGTCAGAACTTATAAAACATTACTTATCGAACACAGAATACAAATGGCGACACGTCCAGTTATAAATCAATTAAATTAAATATTCATGTTTTGGAGCCGTAAGTATAGATATTGACATTTTACATGATTCACCAGTTTTGTAAAGCTTTCATAGACCAGCTGACAGTATACCCACAAGAGATAGATATCTGCTAGTCATTACATCGTTGCAGTTTGACTCCCAGTGGCTTCCATGTGGAGGTATAATTCGCTAACATAGCTCTACAGTCTGTAGAGAGATATTGAATGAGCTGACTGCTGCCACACAAAGTGATCAGTGTAAAATATCAGTTTTACAAATTTATTCAGTCTGTATATAATTAGACAGATACTTGTGCTGCTGAGGAGACCATGTCGTTTTAAAATTCTCATCAAATTGCTATCCTATCAGTTTTGAGATTTAAAAAAACTGTACAATGGCTACCACATTGCTGGAAAAAATTTCTGAAAGTTTGTTGCAAATGCTGCTAACAAACAAGCCAACTGATAAGATAGAACCAACAATAGATATATTGTGTGCTATGTAGATCTATTGCAGTTCATTGACCCTACAAGTCGACTACTCATTGCTTGCGGTCGGTCGTAGGAAAGTATTTACTCAGTGGTTGTAGCGATTAATAATAACAATTTCTCTCTACTTTGTCTACGCTGCTGACAGCATTACTGTGTATCCCATATTAAAGCACTCAATCGCTGCTGACCAAAAAATAACATCCCAACCAGTGCACTGTATACAAAGCAAACAATGTAAATTAGCTTATTAAACACTGGCAAGTCAGCAGCGTGCAAGAGATTCCCACAGCTGAGCAGCAATAGACACAGTGCCATAACAAAACAAACGTGTCGTCTTGGCGTCTGTTGCCAGACAGAATATCATTATATAGTAAGAAAGCAAATTAATACAGCAGGAGCTCTCATTAGGTTCTTAACATCCATCAACAAGCTGATAGTTGGTTGCATCTAACCTATAACGTTACCAGTTATGTAACTAATAGTGCTGTCACTTGCTGACAGTCTTTAATCATATTAATCTCCACTACTACATTTTTTAATCTTCAATTAACGTGCTGATTGTTCTTGGGCTAAACAACGTCTATAAACAATCCATTTCATCCTTTTATATACATTTAGCTCAAAAGATCACTCTTGTAAGTTGAAAATATGTGACTTTATTTTTTAACGACATCTAAATGTACTTGAGCATTGATAGTATGTAAGCAAAATGTTGTGAATAAAATAACTTTTACAATTTTTTATGGTAAAAAAATAGTTTTTACGCAGTTTAGTTTGTGAATTATCTTTTTGCAAAGGGTTTATTTTTGTACAAGCTTACATTATAATAAAATTATTTTTACTAAATACTACGAAGGCAAAATAAATCATTCATATTTTCAAAAACTATAAAACTAGGTTATTTTAAAAATGAAGTTAATCAGGCATAGATTAATCTTATAAAATATTGTTTATTCTAAAACGTTTGATCTTAATTAACTCGATTAGAGGATAAAGCTAAGTTATGACCGATTACTAGAAATGTTTACAATATTGTTTTACTATTATATTGTTCCAATCACAAAGGGAGTATTTTAAAAGGTAACAGTTATGCTGGTTGAAGAAATTCTAAAGTTGCTGACACAACTCTGACATCACCTGTACCTACTCTCTCTAACACACAAACATAATAATAGTGAACAAGACAATATTACTAAAGAGCTGAAAAAATCATTAAATAAGGGAAATCACATTTTAATTTTTATTTTTGTGCCCGATTCTAAATTAAAACTTTTCAAAAAGTTCATTTTAAATGGTCCATGTATTTAAGGACAGCTTAAACTCATTTTTTATGTAATAAAAGCATTCAAAGATCACACCATCAATGATCATAGAGAGCATTATCAAAATTACAAAATTGGTAAATATAGTTTGCATTTTCAATAATGAAAAGAAAAACAGAATGACTTCAAAATTTGTCCATCAGACAAGTATAAAATCTATCTTTGACAAGAAATGAATGCACAAAAAATACCAGTGTTATAAAACTATTTCTATATATTTTGTATTACAGACTATTGTTTGTACAAGCAAATCAGCCCAACAGCTGCTATTAATCGCTTTACAAAAAAACAAAAACTGAATTTCAAAACAATTGCTTTTTTCATCTGAACTTTTCCTAAATTGCTTGTGATACCAAAAGATTATTACCACAGAGCTACCTTAACTTTGTGCTTAGACTCTACTCACAGTGTCCTGAACCAACAAGAAGTAGTGGTCAAATGTCTGGTAGAAGATATCAAACCTGAGATGCTACAAGCATCAATAAATGTTTCCAAGCCAATAAACAGATACATGTATGATAAAAAACATGCTCCAGGCTGCTTACAACTTCGTATCAACAAATCTATTAATGATTGCCTGACCAATCAACATTCCAGATCACGTTGTTGGACCAATCACTGGAGAGAATCAGTAGAAAGATGTTTGTAAAAGGGAATGCTCTAGTATTATTGAGATGTATTTTATGGCGTCAAAAACTATTTGTATCGTCATTGCTATAAGTAATTCTATAGCATAGCATAGTCAGCAAATAAGTCACTACGATGGCATAGCACAGCGAAAACTGCTGCTTTATATAGATGTGTGTACAAGACAGCGATGTACTTTGTAGTAAAAAGCATTTCCAAATACAAAGCATTACATAACACATTCAACAAGCGGACATGATGTCTAGATTAGGTTTTTGTTGGATATCAAGGATGTCATGTGGAGGTTGGCTGGTTGCAGTAACAGCGAAAGCACGCTTGTACAGGCATTCAATGATTTGACTCTTCATTCATATTTAGCTTTGTCTAAGATACCCAAATCAAAACATTACTTTGAATAGATAAATAATAAAAATTATAATTATTATTTGTTTTATCGATAATTAATATTTACTACCCATAACAAATAAACAAGTAGCTGTGAGCTAGCGTTATTTAGCAATTGCAGTTTATTTAATAAACGATGACTTACTTGGCAGTTTAGGTTAGAGTTGTTCGTCTGCTCATAACCTTGGATACCCAACTCGTAGGGTAACCACTGACAGATTGTGAGGTCTCATCAGTGAGTGTCCTTTACCGCAACTTATTTTGTAATTCAAATCAAAAACATATTGGTTTTTTAAAAAGTAACTAAAGCGAGCCCATTTTACTGGGTTTTTTTATCGATAATAAGTTACAATGATTTTGCTGATCGTTATATCCTTTTTCATAAGCCAAAATGATTTTCACGACTTTAAACCGAGAGTGAAGAAATAGTAATTTGACTTTTTGAAACCGAGTTCAGTCGCTGGTGATTCACTAAGTCAAAGTCAACACCGAAACTGAACACTTGACGACTGACATTGATAGTCACAATTGAAACTAATGTTGTCACAATACAAGTTCACAGGCAATACTAAAAAGAATCAATGAAGATGGCATACACAATTCACATACACACTTGCATTATCTATCCAAATCCTCATCAATATCTAAAGTGATTGGTTAATGATACAATTGTAAGACATTTGAATAGCAAATATTTCAATTTCACTGCTTTTGGTTTCTGCTCTATTTAATATGAATGTTTGTGCCACAAGCGATGAGTAAACGGCTTAAGGCTTTAGAGTTTGATATATGAGATGTTTGCTATATGGGATGCTTTATTTGTGGGATTGTACGAGTTATGTTCGTTTATTGATGGTTTTGCTAGCGGGTTTGGGAGGTTTGATATATGAGACAATAAACAAAATTTTTGTGTTATGGAAATGACGAAACTTCAAAATGAAAAGTTTAGATTATGAGATGCTGGAGACTAATCTGATTGCAGCCATTTCTATGATTTCTGTGAGAGCAACCAACAATGCAACAACAGCTGTGTTCCAACAATTACTGCTATGAACTTTGTCAACTCCAACATGTCTCCAACACTCACACTACAGTAGTGGAACTCACCAACGTCACAGTTTTCAATCATTTGAGCAGGCATCAATGTGTCACAAAGTTTGTCTACTGCAATGGATAACCAGGAGACTGTACACCAGGGGCCATGTTGTTGGTGCCATTTATTGATCGTCCAGACAAAAGGAAATGACTGTTCCATAAGATGAAAGCCATGAGAAGTCACCCATGGGACATCAATTATTTCTAGCTTCCCATTTTCTCACCGCATTAAAGTATTCAATGCTCAAACAATATTAAATAATGAAAAAGACGAGACAATCCTATACCCAGGTGTATTGTTTGTGTTACTTACCACTGATCACTAACCCACGCATTTATATTTCTACGAAGAAGAGGGCATCCTGTAAACGACGTTTACCTGGGATCCAACGAATATATATCTTTTATTTGAAGGTGTACATAAGTACATGCATATGTATAGATATATACATAAATATATATATATTGCATATTCAGTACTACAAAACATTTAAAAAGCTTGGGACCTTTATATGTATATATAATACAAGATGGACCAAATTGAGTTCTCCGATGGGATGTAAGACTTTTTTTTCCGAAAATTCTCCACAATGTTCAAAATGAATCTCGGAAGACCCAAAGCGTTGCCTATACAATCAGGTGGCTTTTTATGACCACGTGTCCCACAATAAACTTGTAAAAACTACCATTTACATTAAAAACTGATATTATTGAAAGCTTCACAATGAACAGTGCACTCCAACAAATGCTGCCGGTATATAGAAATAAGAGATGCCAACTCAGCGAGTAGTTAGTCGCTATCACTCTCCGACTTCCGGCAGGTGAAATCGTGCGATTTCCACATCTTAGCAAATTTAACCACCTTCTTTCTTTGGTCCTCAAACATTTCTTTTCTGGGCTTTCTCCACAGTCTTGGGTCAACATCCATCATTCCACCAACCACTTCCTGTCAACATTGCGAAAAATACTACTTTACTCCCATCTCTTAACTAGAACTACTGTACATCCATCTCTTAACTAGTACCACTGCATCTACATCTCATAACTAGTACTACTGTACATCCATCTCTTAACTATTACCACTGCATCTACATCTCATAACTAGTACTACTATACCCAAATCTCATAACTAGTACTACTGTACTAGTGCAGGAAGAACAGTACAAAACAGATGAAGATGATTTGATTGGTTGCTGTCGGTGTCAGTGAACAGAGTGTACAAAACTAAAAGAATTATTACAAACACAACTACCAACATGTATAATGCCAAACTTCAATACTGCTACCTTGTTCACTGCACATTGGAGGGTCATTTACTAAATGGCTGGCAAAAAGGTCAAACCTTGACACAAAAAAGACACCAATTGAAAAAAATTGATAAAGACCGATAGAAATGCTTGGGACAGGAGAAACTTTATTACCTAATTTGAACTGTACATCTAAGTATGAGAAAAGTTGGTAAACACCAAACTAACTAGCAGTCTTTTTATTTTAATCATATAGCATCCTCATTGCTGACTTGATTATAATATTCCAAGGAAGACACAACAGATTTGATAGAGCCAGAAAAACGTATCAACAGAAATTTTGTTTGAGATGATTGTTTATCAGATATAATAGGAGCCCTCCAGACCTGTTGGGCATTGATTGCATCATAGAAACAGAGTCTAAATAAAATAACATATCCCCAACATCTTGCAATCCCTCAATGATATGGCCGGAAATACGGGTCGGCCATCTTACTTTTTGGTAGCAACACATAGTAACGGTGCAGCCTATGTTGTTGTTATACAAAAATTGACTTCCAATCTTTTTCATAACTCCACAAAATGTGTATTCAAGATCAAAAATGATAATTAATTAGACATACCGAGGGGGGGGGGGGGGTAGAGGTTCGTGTGATACTGATTTAACTAGTCTAATCAGTCAACTTTTATATTATAGACAACTGATTTGAGAGACCTAAAGCGGATAATTTTTGGAAATTTATGTATTTTATAAGATGATACTATTGTGGCTAGAAGATCAGGATGTTTCAACGCTTGTTACTGCAGTTAATGTATGATGATGCATTCAACAATGATGTATTTGAATGTGATGTGAGGTAGACGAGATATAAATAGTATTCAACTGGGTCACATCAAGCTAAAGTACAACATGTTACATATATAGGGCAGCAGTAGTGACAGTCTTATAATAATAAATAAATGCTTTTATTATCTACCAGGAAGAGTAACAACTATGGTAGTCACTTTACCCCTGAAGTAATTTTGACTAGTTCAGAAGTTACATTTATAGCATTTATTATTAAATCATTTTAGTCAAAAGCTATTGAACTAATTATAATAATATATATAACTATTGATAACAGGCATAAAATACAATGTAAATGAAATCGTCATTATTTTGATGAAAACATACTTGTATGCCCAAAATGTATAATAGTGTGTATAAAACAATATTGGCACTATTGCAGTGGTTTGAAAATATAATTTTATGATAAAAAAAACGATGTGGATAGTGTTGAGCTGTAGTTGTACTGTTGTACTTGTGAGTAGTAGTGGTACGTACCTAGCTATTAGGTGAGTAGTAGTGGTACGTACCTAGCTATTAGGTGAGTAGTAGTGGTACGTACCTAGCTATTAGGTGAACAGTAGTGGTACGTACCTAGCTATTAGGTGAACAGTAGTGGTACGTACCTAGCTATTAGGTGAGTAGTAGTGGTACGTACCTAGCTATTAGGTGAGTAGTAGTGGTACGTACCTAGCTATTAGGTGAACAGTAGTGGTACGTACCTAGCTATCAGGCGAACAGTAGTGGTACGTACCTAGCTATTAGCTGAACAGTAGTGGTACGTACCTAGCTATTAGGTGAGTAGTAGTGGTACGTACCTAGCTATTAGGTGAGTAGTAGTGGTACGTACCTAGCTATTAGGTGAACAGTAGTGGTACGTACCTAGCTATTAGGTGAACAGTAGTGGTACGTACCTAGCTATTAGGTGAGTAGTAGTGGTACGTACCTAGCTATTAGGTGAGTAGTAATGGTACGTACCTAGCTATTAGGTGAACAGTAGTGGTACGTACCTAGCTATCAGGCGAACAGTAGTGGTACGTACCTAGCTATTAGCTGAACAGTAGTGGTACGTACCTAGCTATTAGGTGAGTAGTAGTGGTACGTACCTAGCTATTAGGTGAGTAGTAGTGGTACGTACCTAGCTATTAGGTGAGTAGTAGTGGTACGTACCTAGCTATTAGGTGAACAGTAGTGGTACGTACCTAGCTATTAGCTGAACAGTAGTGGTACGTACCTAGCTATTAGGTGAACAGTAGTGGTACGTACCTAGCTATTAGGTGAGTAGTAGTAGTACGTACCTAGCTATTAGGTGAGTCATAGTGGTACGTACCTAGCTATTAGGTGAGTCATAGTGGTACGTACCTAGCTATTAGGTGAGTCATAGTGGTACGTACCTAGCTATTAGGTGAGTAATAGTGGTACGTACCTAGCTATTAGGTGAGTAGTAGTGGTACGTACCTAGCTATTAGGTGAGTAATAGTGGTACATACCTAGCTATTAGGTGAGTAGAAGTGGTACGTACCTAGCTATTAGGTGAGTAGAAGTGGTACGTACCTAGCTATTAGGTGAGTAATAGTGGTACGTACCTAGCTATTAGGTGAGTAATAGTGGTACGTACCTAGCTATTAGGTGAGTAATAGTGGTACGTACCTAGCTATTAGGTGAGTAATAGTGGTACGTACCTAGCTATTAGGTGAACAGTAGTGGTACGTACCTAGCTATTAGGTGAGTAGTAGTGGTACGTACCTAGCTATTAGGTGAGTAGTAGTAGTACGTACCTAGCTATTAGGTGAGTCATAGTGGTACGTACCTAGCTATTAGGTGAGTCATAGTGGTACGTACCTAGCTATTAGGTGAGTAATAGTGGTACGTACCTAGCTATTAGGTGAGTAGTAGTGGTACGTACCTAGCTATTAGGTGAGTAATAGTGGTACATACCTAGCTATTAGGTGAGTAGAAGTGGTACGTACCTAGCTATTAGGTGAGTAATAGTGGTACGTACCTAGCTATTAGGTGAGTAGAAGTGGTACGTACCTAGCTATTAGGTGAGTAATAGTGGTACGTACCTAGCTATTAGGTGAGTAATAGTGGTACGTACCTAGCTATTAGGTGAGTAATAGTGGTACGTACCTAGCTATTAGGTGAGTAGTAGTGGTACGTACCTAGCTATTAGGTGAGTAATAGTGGTACGTACCTAGCTATTAGGTGAGTAGAAGTGGTACGTACCTAGCTATTAGGTGAGTAATAGTGGTACGTACCTAGCTATTAGGTGAGTAGAAGTGGTACGTACCTAGCTATTAGGTGAGTAATAGTGGTACGTACCTAGCTATTAGGTGAGTAATAGTGGTACGTACCTAGCTATTAGGTGAGTAATAGTGGTACGTACCTAGCTATTAGGTGAGTAGTAGTTTTTAACAAAAACAATGTTGATATAAACTATAAGAATGAAACTTACATTAATTATTACTGACTCATCAAGTCAACTATATGCATTATGTAATATGCATTATGTAATATGTATCATGATACGTAAATGCTTGTCAACTTGCCAGCATGAATATATGTACATAACAAACACACACATATGTATCTGTTAACTATATAGTGACATATAATAGCATGCAGTATAACGTCCTGATGGTAAATGCCAACACATCCAGTGTGGATACACCCAGTGAATATAAAATGCTTTGAGATTCACAAACAGTGCTAAATGTTGACAAGGATGGTCTAGTCTGGGTCAGGGTAAAAACTTTGGGTGGGAACTTTGGCCAGTCTAGAGAAAATCTTCTTTAATTGACCATGAAAGCGAAATTTCAATACAAACACAATGCAAGCATTTGCTACAATACACCGGAATAGGCAGAGCCTACTGCTATACATTGGTGTATCGGAAAGAGTTTCAATGCGTGTAATACAGTTATTACTCTATCCCTACCTCTCGATTTGCATAGCAGAGTTCAAGGTCAATTGACTCGATGTTGATAGTAAAAACAAAGATACTTAATCGGCAGTGAAAATATGCCGTCACGGTTTCAATTTATTGAAAATGGATTCGTTATCGACATTACTCGCTGATAGATCATTTATGGTTTTCCGTAAATTTGAACATTGTTTTTAATACCCAGTAAACGGTAATTACCAATTAACTATATCATCTAATTCAATTAATGCAAACGTAGAATACCGTGGAGAGTATTGCGAGAGAAGACAACCCTAGCAGTCAATGTGAACAGCTCGATGGGTGGCATATAATCAATACCGTATCACAAGCTTCTTCAAAACAAACATTATAATTTATGCTGATATGTTTCCAGGAAGGTTTATGAGAAAGGAGAAGGGTATTGTGGGCAGTAAGTTACACAATGCTAACAAATTGTGTAACCAGACACTGCGATCTATAATTGGACAGATTTAGGTTAAATTGGAGTATATTAGCAGCAGCAGGAAATTCAGTCAACTTGACAGAAAGTAAACAGCCTGGAGAGTACATTTGTAGTCTGAAATTAGCGCATAACCACAGAATGTCACATCGTATCAGTGGCGATTTGTTGGGAAAATCATCAGAATATTTGTGTGCTATTCCATCACTTGGGTTGGGAATATTTCATCAAGAAATATGAATAAGGCTAAAGAACTGTTTAGCCAACAAAACCAGAGGAACAATTGAATATGTATCGATCTGGCAGCTATGATATTCTTATACAAAACTTATAAATGATTAGCCAATGGTTAGCCCCAGTGTATGCAGGCTCTCCTATATGTACAGCTATTCTAACAAATTCTTTTGTTAATTTTCGACCAAACTGACTCAGCAACAAGATTAAACCCAAAGAAATGAACTGAAGGCTATAATTATGTAAAGCAAAAGGGGACATAACGAGATAATTTGGCTACCAGCAGAAATTATAATTAACTAACAATCATCAAGTTACGGTCAAGGACAGTTTGATTTGACCAACCTAGTTAAAATACTCATGAAGCATATAATCCATGAGGATCCATACATTTAAAGCGTAGAAGACAAGTATTGCAATGATTGAGGAATCTACTGTACATCAGTCAACAGCAGTAGTAATACAGAAGCAGATCTCTGTCATGGAGTCTAAGGACCAGGTTCTACTGGTATACAGCTATACAATAACGCATTCGGTAAAAGATAAAAATTTTGCCGTTGTGCTAATACAGTCGAGCTTCTGGAATATCAATTCAGTTTTCCACCATATTGACGGAAACTAGCACAAAGATATACAGTGTTCGAACCATTTGTGTAAATACACTAAGATCTGTTACGCTAGTAAAGAAGTTTCATGAGAGGATAAACCTACATAAGTTAACTCTATTGTTAGAGGAACTCAATAATTCTATGCACAATATTCTGTCGGTTAAAATGGCTGATCTCACCTTTCCAAAGTACGATGGAAAATTGCGTTCATCTTCAATAACATGAGCAAAACCTCCTTGAAGCCCAAAATCTACAGAGAAGTAAGGGAATCCTTTGGGGACGGAATGTCTGATGTCCTTCTTGCTGAGATCTACCAACTTTTTATTCTGGGCCCATTCCTTCTCACTCTCATCTATAGCTTTCTGTATAACAAAGCAGAAATAACAACTAACTATTGTTTATAGATGATTTGTTAGAGAATACTGGAGGTGAAGAAAGGAAATACCTTAAAATAAATGGGAGCCATGTCCCCGAGCTCTCGCTCTATCGGTATACACTCCAGCACCATGTGGGGGTGCCTGCGCAGGTTGTTACTACATTCCATAAACACACAATCCTGGTCATCGTTGGCAGCAAACATCTCCACCAGCGCACGCCTGAACTCCTAAACAACACAGAAAATTACAAGTAAAATCAATAAATGTACTAGAGTATTTGTGGCTGTTGTAACTGGGGTACTGTAACTGGGGTACTATAACTGGGTACTATAACTGGGGTACTGTAACTGGGGTACTGTATCTGGGGTACTGTATCTGGGGTACTGTAACTGGGGTACTTTAACTGGGGTACTGTAAATGGGGTACTGTAACTGGGGTACTTTAACTGGGGTACTGTAAATGGGGTACTGTAACTGGGGTACTGTAACTGGGGTACTTTAACTGGGGTACTGTAAATGGGGTACTGTAACTGGAGTACTGTAACTGGGGTACTGTAACTGGGGCACTGTATCTGGGGTACTGTATCTGGGGTACTGTAACTGGGTACTGTAACTGGGGTACTGTAACTGGGGTACTGTAACTGGGGTACTGTAACTGGGGTACTGTAACTGGGGTACTGTAACTGGGGTACTGTAACTGGGGTACTGTAACTGGGGTACTGTAAATTGGGTACTGTAACTGGGATACTGTAACTGGGGTACTGTAACTGGGGTACTGTAACTGGGGTACTGTAAATTGGGTACTGTAACTGGGTACTGTAACTGGGGAACTGTAACTGGGTACTGTAACTGGGGTACTGTAACTGGGGTACTGTAACTGGGGTACTGTAACTGGGGTACTGTAACTGGGGTACTGTAACTGGGGTACTGTAACTGGGGTACTGTAACTGGGGTACTGTAAATTGGGTACTGTAACTGGGTACTGTAACTGGGGAACTGTAACTGGGTACTGTAACTGGGGTACTGTAACTGGGGTACTGTAACTGGGGTACTGTAACTGGGGTACTGTAACTGGGGTACTGTAACTGGGGTACTGTAACTGGGGTACTGTAACTGGGGTACTGTAAATTGGGTACTGTAACTGGGTACTGTAACTGGGGTACTGTATCTGGGTACTGTAACTGGGGTACTGTATCTGGGTACTGTAACTGGGGTACTGTAACTGGGGTGCTGTATCTGGGGTACTGTAACTGGGGTACATATATTACACAGGGATATAACCACCCATTAGCATACACCACACAGACAACCACCCCAACAGATTGAGTGGGAAGAGACAAAGAGTCCACAGACTATTGCTCGGACACTAACAAATACACAGTCAACCACCCCAACAGAGTGAGTGGGAAGAGACAAAGAGTCCACAGACTATTGCTCAGACACTAACAAATACACAGTCAACCACCCCAACAGATTGAGTGGAAAGAGACAAAGAGTCCACAGTCTATTGCTCGGACACTAACAAATACACAGTCTATTGCTGGGACACTAACAAATACACAGACTATTGCTCGGACACTAACAAATACACAGACTATTGCTCGGACACTAACAAATACACAGACTATTGCTGGGACACTAACAAATACACATACTATTGCTGGGACACTAACAAATACTTAGACTATTGCTCGGACACTAACAAATACACTGACTATTGCTCGGACACTAACAAATACACAGACTATTGCTCGGACACTAACAAATACACAGACTATTGCTCGGACACTAACAAATACACAGACTATTGCTCGGACACTAACAAATACACAGACTATTGCTCGGACACTAACAAATACACAGACTATTGCTCGGACACTAACAAATACACAGACTATTGCTCGGACACTAACAAATACACAGACTATTGCTCGGACACTAACAAATACACAGACTATTGCTCGGACACTAACAAATACACAGACTATTGCTCGGACACTAACAAATACACAGACTATTGCTCGGACACTAACAAATACACAGACTATTGCTCGGACACTAACAAATACACAGACTATTGCTCGGACACTAACAAATACACAGTCACATTTTCTAACTAGTTATATATTATCAAGCAAGCAAATAAAATTATTTGATTCAAGTCTAAACTAGAGCGTTGCCTCCCCATGGACAAGCGCTATTATGTAATCATAGCTAGCTGGTATAGAGGGAAGGAGCTGCCCTCTATACCAGCTATACCTCTCCATTTTATAGACCATCAGAGGTAGGTTATGTAACAGGGGAGGGAAACTCCCAACTCATAGCAACGCATTGATGTATACAACATATATAATATAGTATACAACATATAATACAGTATACAACATATATAATATAGTATACAACATATATAATATAGTATACAACATATATAATATAGTATACAACATATATAATACAGTATACAACATATATAATACAGTGTACAACATATATAATGTAGTATACAACATATATAGTATAGTATACAACATACATAATACAGTATAAAACATTTATAGTATAGTATACAACATACATAGTATAATATAGAACACACAGTATAGTATACAGTACACAGTACTCACCTGCACTTCATTCCAGACATTCTCATCACAGGAAGTAGAAGACATACAGTGATGTATTGGTATAATCCTACAGTGTCCTTCATTCAGGGATTGATGTTCTGGTAGGCATAAATATGTCTGCAAAAAACAATACATTTCATTTAAAACACCTCTTATAGCTGTCAGTGCAAGTACCTGTTATTGCTTACAGTAGCAAGCACCTGCTATAGCTGTCAGTGACAAGCACCTGCTACAGCCATCAGCAAGAAGCACCTGTTATATCGGTCAGTGACAAGCACCTGCTATAGCTGTCGGTGCCAAGCATCTGGTATAGTTGCCAGTAATAAGCACCTGCTTTAGCTATCAGTGACAAGCACCTGTTCTTGCTGTCAGGTACAAACACCTGTTACAGATGTCAGCAAAAAGCACCTGTTATATCTGTCAGTGACAAGCACCTACTCTAGTTGTCGATGATAAATGCTTGTTTGTGCTGTGCCTCGTGGGCAACCCTAAAGACGGGTCTCATAAGCGGAGCTTGAGTGAGCAGCACGCTATACCCAGCGCGCCGTTACACCGGCTACTCTTCCGAAAAAGCAGAGGGGATCTTTTACTAGCATGACTCCATAGTTATTATGGAGAGTGCTATCAAACTTACGGACCACATTATTTTTATGTCCATATCCGACCAGGCAGAGCATATAGGAAGCCAAATATCTCACTCACAGATAACCGTGCTGGGAATCGAACCCCAGATCCTTGATTGAAGTGCGAGCACTTTAGCCACTAGACCACACGTGCCTCCTAAATCACTGCTGTATCTCCATTTACCACACAACCAAGACACTACTTAATGAGAAGAGATAATATAACTATTCACATTTTTGTAGACAGCCACGATGAGATGTTTGGTCATGTTCTCCAGACAATATTGGCAGTTGTCCAAGGTCTGAGCAAGTCGTTTGCTGTCAGCATGGGCTTGCTGTTGCTGCTTAGCTGCCTCCTTGACAGGGTCATGCTCCAGACGAGCTCTGTTTATCATCGCATCATCTATTTGGTTCTCATCGTCTATCTTCTCTGTGACCTGAAGGTAGAAAGGTTTATAGAGGGTCAAGATCGGTACTACGGATTAGTGCCTCTCGGCAGTAATGAACGCAGCAAAACAATTTTGTACCGCAATTGATCAAATCAGAACATTTTCACTCAGTTTTACCACCAGGTCAGTTACGAGAGCAGAGTTGGTAAGCATTGAATATTCATTTGTACATCATTCTTTTTCTTGCTTTTTGGAACACGAGGAAAACAAGTTGAGCAGCTTTTACAACCTCAGCTGGACTTCTCACCCAGGTCTAGTAAATCGCAATCTCAGACAATTTTATAAGTAGTCAGTTCTAAACTAGGCAGCACCATACATAAACACTCACCACTAAACACCGCTAAACACTCACCGCTAAACACTCACAGCTATATCGCGCACAGACTGGGAGAAATATTGAGACAACTTATGGGCGCTATCTTTGTTCAACCTAAACCAGCAGAACTTTTAAAAGACTTGGCACATTCCCATTCCAAGTAAGAGATGGTAAATGCTACAGTCACTAATTCTTACGAGCTCACCTTAGCTGCCATCTTGGAGAACATCAAGTGATGATCTTCAGCAGAAGTCATCTTTTCTGCTTGAACCTGAAACCAACACAACTGTATATAGATACACATACAACTAATGTATATATATCCATGTACAACTATATATAGATACACATACAACTAATGTATATATATCTCTGTACAACTATATATCGATATACATACAACTAATGTACATATATATCCCTGTACAACTATATATAGATATACATACAACTAATGTATATATATCTCTGTACAACTATATATAGATATACATACAACTAATGTATATATATCCCTGTACAACTATATATAGATATACATACAACTAATGTATATATATCCCTGTACAAATATATATAGCTATACATACAACTAATGTACATATATCCATTTGCAACTATATATATATATACATGATGTATATATGTATATGTACAACTCACCATGTCTTTTATGTTAAACCTATCATCATCAGCAAAGTATCGCTCCCTCTCCCCTGACTTGTTGTGAGTTGGTGCTTTCCTAGCACGCCTTCTTTCACCACCTCCCTTGACAGCGTCAGCGTCATGTGACTGAACAGGTCTCACATTACCAAACTTGTCAGCATGTGACAAGACCACGACCTTGAGTGTCACAATAAACAACTCAGTTCCAGGAATATGACGCAGCAGTCGAAAGAGAAATACAAAACGAAAACACCAAAACCATATTATCAAAAGGTGTGCCGATACAAGCGATCTATCACATACTCTGGTACAAACCTTCTCCTTGTCCTCGGAGGCAGCAGGCTTCACACCGGCAGCTCTGGCCTGACGAGAGGCCTCTAGTTTCTCCTTCAGCTCCTTTGCCATCTCCTCATTCCCCATCAGCTCAGCCTTGAGTATCTTAGCACCCAGCGCATTCATCTCGTCGTCCGTTAGAGCAACCTGCAAACACACACTCTACCTGTAGACACAGTCTACCTGTAAACACACAGTCTACCTGTAGACACACAGTCTACCGGTAGACACACAGACTACCTGTAGACACAGTCTACCTGTAGACACACAGTCTACCTGTAGACACACAGTCTACCTGTAGACACACAGTCTGCCTGTAGACACACAGTCTACCTGCAAACACAGTCTACCTGCAGACACAGTCTGCCTGTAGACACACAGTCTACCTGTAGACACACAGTCTACCTGTAGACACACAGTCTACCTGCAAACACAGTCTACCTGTAGACACAGTCTACCTGTAGACACACAGTCTACCTGTAGACACAGTCTGCCTGTAGACACACAGTCTACCTGCAAACATACAGTCTACCTGTAGACACACAGTCTACCTGTAGACACACAGTCTACCTGCAAACACAGTCTACCTGTAGACACACAGTCTACCTGTAGACACACAGTCTACCTGCAAACACAGTCTGCCTGTAGACACACAGTCTACCTGCAAACATACAGTCTACCTGTAGACACACAGTCTACCTGTAGACACACAGTCTACCTGTAGACACACAGTCTACCTGTAGACACACAGTCTACCTGTAGACACACAGTCTACCTGCAAACACAGTCTGCCTGTAGACACACAGTCTACCTGCAAACATACAGTCTGCCTGTAGACACACAGTCTACCTGTAGACACAGTCTGCCTGTAGACACACAGTCTACCTGTAGACACACAGTCTACCTGTAGACAGACAGTCTACCTGTAGACACACAGTCTACCTGCAAACACAGTCTACCTGTAGACACAGTCCACCTGCAAACACAGTCTACCTGTAGACACAGTCTGCCTGTAGACACACAGTCTACCTGCAAACATACAGTCTACCTGTAGACACACACTCTACCTGTAGACACACAGTCTACCTGTAGACACACAGTCTGCCTGTAGACACACAGTCTACCTGTAGACACAGTCTGCCTGTAGACACACAGTCTACCTAGACACACAGTCTACCTGTAGACACACAGTCTACCTGTAGACACACAGTCTACCTGTAGACACACAGTCTGCCTGTAGACACACAGTTTACCTGCAATCACAGTCCACCTGCAAACACACAGTCTACCTGTACAAGCACAGTGTACCTGTAGACACAGTCTTCCTGCAAACACACTGTCCTCCAGCAAACACACATACCACCTGTACACATAGGCCACCTGTACCTTCTTTACACACAAACCACCAGTACACACAGATCACCAGCACAAACAGATCACCAGTACACGCAGACCACTAGCACACACAGTCTACCTGTACACACAGACCACCTGTAAACACACAGACCACCTGTAGAAACACAGTCTACTGTAAACACACAGTCTACCTGTAAACACACAGACCACCTGTAAACACACAATCTACCTGTAGACACACAGTCTACCTGCAAAAACACAGTCTACCTGTAAACACACAGTCTACCTGTAAACACACAGACTACCTGTAAACACACAGTCTACCAGTAAACACACAGACTACCTGTAGACACAGTCTACCAGTACACACAGACCACCTGTCCAGACCACCTGGATAGATGGGCCACCGGTACACACAAACCACCTGTACACATAGACCACCTGTACACATAGACCACCAGTACACACAGCCCACCAGTACACACAGACCACCAATACACACAGTCTACCTGTACACACAAAGTACACGTATACACAGTTCTCATAAAATGATTACATTTTCTCGAGAGTCAGTATAAAGCTTAGTTACTAGAATGACCTATAAGTTACTAGTACCAACCGGAAGATTCTTCTCTGGCTCATCATCGGAACTTTCGCTGCTAGAATGTTCCTCAGAGGAGCTCACAGATGAATCGCTGGCCTCAGGAGAGACAACTTTATCTAAATTAATACAACACCTGATTAGTAACTAGTAGGCAGTCAGCGCAACAGAGCCACATGAGCTATCCCAACTATAGCATTTATTGTTACTAATCATAACATCCCCCTCCCATTCCCTGTAGAGGCACTGTAACCTAGTGCAATCCATTCAATAATTACTGAAAGGAATATCGACAGACGAGGAGCTGTAAGTAAAATGAGTTACCCTTTTTCAATAGGCGTCTTCAGTTCAAAGGTTTAAGAGAAAAAAACAACTACAAGAACTGGAGTGAAAACAGAGACAGCTCCACACTAGATTACTCACTCTGTTTGGTGGGTTTTGCCGGCAGCTCTTTGCTTGAGTCAGCAGGTGCCTGGTAACCTAAATGTAACATATTACATCGAGTACACAACATGCTATTCTACTTTATACCATATGTAATTTATATAGTTTACTATATAGTGTATACACAAATTATATACGTCATAGATAGCTGTTCAATACCTGGTCTTCTCCAAGAAGGTCTGCTAGGATCTGCAGAGCTGGCAGGTACGAGTGACGGATCAGTAGACTCGCCTGGTTTGAGAAAGGCCCATTTTGGTTTATCTGAGGCCGACATTCCATCAACCATCTCTCCTGGCTTCATAAACCTACACAGAGGGAAAATGTCCTTTGAGAAGTATTTATATTCCACTAGCGTGTACGGGGCAACGGTGGAGGCAAACATGGCAAATGGATACCCCTACCGTTTTTGTTGACTGGACGCACCGGTAGAAGTTCTAGTTTTACTGCTTGCTTCACCAGGTGAGCTGCTACTGGACCTGCTGGTAGAGCTGCTTCTAGAAAGACTTCCTTTGCTTTCTTGTTTTGTTCTGTCTGACCTATATCTGGTTGTTTCCTTACTTCTTGACTCACTTCTCCTAGGTCTGTCTCTATTTCTTGACCTACTTCCCGTGTATCTATCTCTACTTCTTGACCTACTTTTCCTTCTATAACTGTCTCTACTTCTTGACCTACGTTTCCTTCTATATCTGTCTCTACTTCTTGATCTACTTTTCCTTCTATTTTTGTCTCTACTTCTTGACCTACTTTTCCTTCTATTTTTGTCTCTACTTCTTGACCTACTTTTCCTTCTATTTCTGTCTCTACTTCCTGACCTATTTTTTCTTCTATACCAGTCTCTACTTCTTGACCTACTATTTCTTCTGTTTCTTTCTCTACTGTGCGACCTATTTTGTTGTCTCATTAGTTTGTCTCCATTACCTGCACTACTTTTATCATTTCTATTAGGACCAGTCCTGTAAGATCTGTTTTGTGATTCACCGCCATTTCTAAATTCATCTTTAGCTGATATTTGACTTTTGGCTTGCTTGGCCAGCTCTTCCGCACGCTCAGCCTCCATTAACATAACCTCTAGTTGTGCTAGTGACTACAATAGTTAATATATGAATAATAAATGTTAGCAGTTATATAATACTAAAAAAAACAAAAATTCATACAATTGATCACAACTAGAGCAGTTAGGCCAACTTCCAGCAACTGTCTCTTACAAGTGTCCGTCAATAGATCACTGGTAAACAAGAGTCTATCTATCTCTAGACCACCTGTGAACAAGTGCCTATCACTAGGCCACCTGTGAACAAGTGCCTATCACTAGGCCACCTGTGAACAAGTGTCTATCACCAGGTGGTCTAGTGTCTGTCCATCACTAGACCACCTGTGAACAAGTGTCTGTCTATCACTAGACCACCTGTGAACAAGTGCCTATCACTAGGCCACCTGTGAACAAGTGTCTATCACCAGGTGGTCTAGTGTCTGTCCATCACTAGACCACCTGTGAACAAGTGTCTGTCTATCACTAGACCACCTGTGAACAAGTGTCTGTCTATCACTAGACCACCTGTGAATAAGTGACTATCACAAGACAACCACTGAGTAAGGCCACATGATCTATCGTTATACTGAGAGGCCAAACAAGCACAAGCTTTCATACTCCGTAGCGCTCAGCAGCGATGGACTCCATACTCTCTCCACTTTCTTCTGCTTGCTTCTCACACCTGGCATAGGCTTGCTTTAGGAAAGCTAAATTGTGTTTGGGCACTGTAATACCAGGTTTCTCCTCCTCAGGAAGACCTGTAACAACCAATAGATGTGTATCCTGCTGCGATAACCAATAGGCGTGTGACCTGCTGCCATAACCAATAGACGTATGACCTGCTGCCATAACCAATAGACGTGTGACC